>SJYV01051493.1:824839-887585 GCA_006410875.1 Neotragus pygmaeus | reverse complement strand
AAAGTGAAGAGGAACTAAAAAGCCTCTTGATGAAAGTAAAAGAGAAGAGTAAAAAAGTTGGCTTAAAGCTCAACATTCAGAAAATGAATATCATGGCATCCAGTCCTATCATGTCATGGGAAGTAAATGGAGAAACAGTGGAAACAGTGTTAGACTTTATTTTGGGGGGCTCCAAAATCACTGCAGATGGTGATTGCAGCCATGAAATTAAAAGACGCTTACTCCTTGGAAAAAAAGTTATGACCAGCCTAGAGAGCATATTCAAAAGCAGACACATTACTTTGCCAACAAAGGTCCGTCTAGTTAAGGCTATGCTTTTTCCTGTGGCCATGTATGGATGTGAAAGTTGGACTTTGAAGAAAGCTGAGCGCCGAAGAATTGATGCTTTTGAACTGTGGTGTTGGAGAAGACTCTTGAGAGTCCCTTGGACTGCAAGGAGATCCAACCAGTCCATTCTGAAGGAGATCAGCCCTGGGATTTCTTTGGAAGGAATGATGCTCAAGCTGAAACTCCAGTACTTTGGCCACCTCATGCGAAGAGTTGACTCATTGGAAAAGATTCTGGTGCTGGGAGGGATTGGGGTCAGGAGTAGAAGGGGACGACAGACGATCAGATGGCTGGATGGCATCACTGACTCGATGGACACGAGTCTGAGTGAACTCCAGGATTTGGTGAAGGACAGGGAGGCCTGGCATGCTGCGATTCATGGGGTTGCAAAGAGTTGGACACGACTGAATGACTGAACTGAACTGAACTGAAAATTATTTAATTTTCCAGATTATTGACTATTTTGCTTTCATTCTTTTTCATTGTTGCATAGTTTTATCATGTTGAAATACTTGATTTCACCAGTTCACTATTGTTGGATATACAGATTGTCCTACTTTTCTTTGATTATAATTCCTTGTGAATTAAACCATCAATAATGACTATTAGATGCAGAATTGCTGAGTCAAAGTCACAGTTATTTTTTTTTAACTTTTTAATTTGCACTGGGGTATAGCCAATAAGAATGTTGTAATATTTTCAGATGAACCATTCAAATACATGTATCCGTTCTCACCCTAACTCCTCTCCCATCCAGGCTGCCACATAACATTGAGCAGAGTTCCATGTGCTATACAGTAGGTCCCTGTAGGTTATCCATTTTGAATATAGCTGTATTTACATGGCTATCCCAGACTCCCTAACTATCCCTTCTTCCCATCCTTACCCTCTTCCCCACATCACAAGTTAGCTCTCTAAGTCTGTGTTTTGTGTTCGTTTGTATCTTTTCTGTTTAGGTTCCAGATATGAGGGATGCCATATTGGGCTTCCCTGGTGGCTCAGAGGTTAAAGCATCTACCTGCAATGTGGGAGACCTGGGTTCGATCCCTGGGCCAGGAAGATCCCCTGGAGAAGGAAATGGCAACCCACTCCAGTATTCTTGCCTGGAGAATCCCATGGATGGAGGATCCTGGTGGGCTACAGTCCATGGGGTCACAAAGAGTCAGACACGACTGAGCAACTTAACATTATATGAGGGATATCATATGATCTTTCTCTTCCTCTGTCTCTGACTTAACGTCACTCCGTGTAACAGTCTCTAGGTCCATCCAGCCAGATAGTTATTTTTATGGCGTAATCAGATTGCCTCCCAGAAGGTGTGTGCTCATCTGTGCTCATTATGTGTATGATCATCTCTGTCACTGTGGCTGCACGACATGCCCAATTGACCAGCCACTTACTTAAGAATACATTGCAGTATAATAGATGGAACCTGAAGATAGGCAATTGCCCAGATTCCTGGTGGTGGGGAGAAAACAATATAGGGCATGTAAGTAAAATTGATCTCATACCCAGTATGTGATTGCCCTTAGGCCGTAGTAGGTATTTTGCACAATGTAAGTCTGGAGTATTTGAATATTAGGTTCCTGCACTTAGCCATGATGGGTGAACTTTACACTGTCCTAGTTGAACTCTTCTCAGCTGATAGATTGAATTGTATTCTGCCTACTGCTGGCCAAGCATTTTAGTGGAAGGATGTATAAAACTGAACATTTGCTAGATTAAAATAGTCCTAAAAGTGGATGTTCAACTGAATTTATCGAAAGATGAGAGATGGTTGACTAAGTAACTTGCACACTTGAATCCAGAGAAGATATTGCACCGTATTTAACTGCCTCTCGAAATGTTTACTGACCATCTTGTGTTGACGTGCAGAGGTACTTGGCTGGCACACTAGTTGTTCTGTGAATTTCAGTTTTGAATCTTGGCAGAGAAGGGGGAGAAGAGGCTAGGCAAATAATTGGCAAGAGAAGCAAATAGTTACAAGTCTGTTAACAATGAAGTCTTGTTTGCCCATGCTTGGCCTGTCTGGAGTTCTGAGACTGGATTCCTTAGCTCTGTGAACTGTAGCACAAGAGCACTCCTTTGGTTTAGGGTGCTTGCGACTGTAAGCAGGCCGAAGATAATGCAGTCATGTGCCTCTTAGTGGGATGAGTATATCCTGTCCCTGTTAGCACTTAGTATAAAGGCATTGATTGTAGGGAGTGGGCTAGGAATGGTTTATCAGTGCAAGTCTCTGAAATTGCTTCTTAGATCTGTTTGTGGTTTGTGTGTTTCAGAGTGAAAAGGTTACGGAAATCAAGACTTACTTTCTTTTTTTGGTAAAGCAAAGGAGCAAAGACTGCTTATTTAATAGAGTCTTGGTTGTGAGAAAGATCTAATTTTATAGTGTAAGCTCTTTCAAAGACTACTACTTTAGTAGTATCTATTTGTAATAAGTGAAATTGTTATTTCACCTAACTTGGGGTTATGATCTGTTAATAAATCTCATAGTTTTATTATAAAATTGAACTAAGAATTAGAATATGATGATACATAGTTGTAATTTTAACAGTTTTGAAAGGGTCCTCTTTTTTGGCAACAGTAAAATACCATGTTTATTACTAAGAGCGGATGAAATGTTTTTAACAAGTCATGTATCTGGTTGTAGGCCTTTCTTTTGTTCATATGTGTCCTTTGTTCTGGGTAGATGAGCATTCACCCGCACCCCAGTTTTTAGTCTCACTTCTGTTTTTCTCTTGTGAAATATTTCCTTCAGCAAAGGATGATGAAAATTAACTTTTAGTAATTAAAATGTTAAATTCTCTCTCTGCTTAACAACTAACTTTTTGTTTTTGTTTTCAGCATTGGTTGGATGGTACAAAAAGCATCAAAAAGCAAGTAAAAAGTAAGTGTTGAAAAAGTTTTGAAAAAAATTGGAAACTGAATTATATATAATTGCATATTAGAAACTGGTTTCTCATAGACGGGACATAAGTCATGTTTCTGATGAGTTT
This sequence comes from Neotragus pygmaeus, assembly GCA_006410875.1. Lineage (NCBI taxonomy): Eukaryota > Metazoa > Chordata > Mammalia > Artiodactyla > Bovidae > Neotragus > Neotragus pygmaeus. The sequence goes on along the minus strand of SJYV01051493.1, from coordinate 884,262 downwards.
CTTAGCATCTCCATTTTTCTAAAAATATTTCAATCTGATATGTCGACCCACCCCTTAAATTACATAGGGTTGATGATAATCTAGATTCATGTAGTTTGTTTGTTTGTGGTTTGTTTCTAGGACAAAGGCTTGTAGTTTGGAAATGAGATGGAGTTCCCATGAGATGCTTAATTTCTGTTTAGTAGTTACTTACACTGGAATTTTTCTGTTTGCTATCCACCCTGCTTTAGAAAGCATTTTGAGACTTTAAGGCTGTAACTTTATTTTTTTTGTTAAGACAATGAAAAGAAATTATTCACATAAAATGTCAGTATTATTCCTAGTGATAGGGAAAAGTACCAGTGTCCAGTCCATAGTCCATCGTGTTTTTTGTAGTACCAGATTTTTAGGGCACCTCAACTTTTTTTTTTTTACAAAATAACGGGATCTCTGATAATACAGAGGTTAGTGAAGTGGTGAAGTGAATTGGAAAGGATGTGAGTGAATTTGCCAGGTGCAGTTAACAACAGGTGTTCTTTTTGCTCTCAAGAAATACAGCTCGCAGCTGTGTAGGGCTGTTAGCGTACACAGTCAAGACTTTTTTATTTGACATATTTAGCCCTAAACTGTTGGAATTCATCTGGAGCTGTCTGTTCTTGGGAGCACAGATGATGTGATAGTGCTACATGGTGGTTGGGACATTTTAAAAGTCTACTGATTGTGTTACGCTTAAGCCTACAGTGTAACCTGAATTTTTGCTGTAATGATCTATTCTCTTCTGTCCACTTCAGTAGATTTTTGACAAGTTTACTGACTGAAAATCCTTACCATTTAAATAGCTATACTGAAAAAATTACTCCCCCCGCCTTTTCTTTTAATGGCAGTTGGTTCACCGTATTGTCTGCATCTTCGAGTTAAGTTTTATTCCTCAGAACCAAATAACCTTCGTGAAGAGCTGACCCGGTAAGACCACTATCTAGAGTTGTATACAAGAGTCAAGTTTCAGTTAGACTAGCTAAAGATGTTGGAAGATTACCTCAATAATTCCTTCATTTTTACAGACAGTTTATGAAATGGATACTTTGTCCCAGTAACAGGATACCTGACAAGGGAATTTCATTTGAGACAGTGTTTTTTTAAGTGTAGTATGTTTTCCTTTATTTACCAATTTTCAAAATAAACAGTTGGTTCTCTAACATCCTGATCAACTCATGAATTTTAAACAGGGNTTATGAAATGGATACTTTGTCCCAGTAACAGGATACCTGACAAGGGAATTTCATTTGAGACAGTGTTTTTTTAAGTGTAGTATGTTTTCCTTTATTTACCAATTTTCAAAATAAACAGTTGGTTCTCTAACATCCTGATCAACTCATGAATTTTAAACAGGGCTGTTGTGTTTTCAATATATTACCTTTTTATGTTTATTGATATTCAAAATTACCTATTTTTGGCCACCACTGAGAGTTATTTCAGGTTGGCTCCTGACTTTCTTTTTTAACATACCATTGAGTAATGAAAATATTGAATCCTGATTTCTCTTGAATGGTTTTAAATAACTTTAAATAAGTTACAGAAACTGATTTTTATTTTGTCTTGCCTCCTTAGTACTTATCCATTGAATCTATATTGCATTTCTATAACTCATGCACATGTACTACTTTTATTAAGTAAAAAATTGAATTGCTAAATCCCTTTAGAAGGGTTTTCTCTTGAATATTCTCCTGATGGATAAGAGTTTAACTGTCATTTATGTGTATGTAGCTGTATCCCTTTACGTATGAGGTGGCTGTGTTGTCAGATCACAGAGCTCATTCTCAGAATTTGCTTTAAACCTTGTTTTTGAGAGTGTGCTGAACGCCAGTGCATCCTTCTGATTCTGAATGCCCCTTGTTTCATATTCTTTTTCCTTTATAAACTCTATTGTGGGTAAAGTTTTGTAATTAAGAATGTTTCTTCTCAAATTAGAAGGGCAGGATTATTTTTCACAGTGGATTGTTCTGTTTAGTTAAATTTGTGCCTTTTATTTTTCTTAGGTATTTATTTGTTCTTCAGTTAAAACAAGATATTCTCAGTGGAAAGTGAGTATTAGTTTAAGGTAAACCATGTTTTCTCGAGTAGTTGAAAAAATAAGTTCATCGTCAAAATAAGCAGTCAAACATAAAGTATGTCTTATTTCCATTTATCATAACACAGAGGTTGTGACATTATTTAACACATTTATGTTTTGGTCTTAGATTAGAGTGTCCCTTTGATACAGCGGTTCAATTGGCTGCTTACAACTTGCAAGGTAAGCAGTTTTATGTTCGCTGTTAAGAGTGAGGCATAATTCTTCTTTGTGTGTGTTTGATGCCTCTCAGAAGATTCATAGGGACATGCCAGAAGAGAAACACCTGTGTTTGTGTAATCTTGTATCAGTATCCAGCTCTGATTCCCTTGTTTCAGAGCATTGCCTTCTTTTCCTTCCCTTTAACTTTACTTGCTACCTTTCTGTCTAAAAGTATTTTCAAGCAGAATTTGCAGTCTACTTGATAATTCAATACATGATATGGTTGGACCCTCAGCAAATTTTTTCTTTTTATAAAGAATGCAGGGATGTATGAGTAAATTCTTGCTGTAGCCACCTGGCTTGCTTTCTTTTGTCTTATTCTTAAGAATAAGTCTTATGAAAAGAAATACTTAGCATGTATTTAAAAGTTCCTGATGGTTATTTTAAGAATTTTTTAAAAAGTGTTTTCCAGTCAGTGAATTTAATGAAAAACTTACCCTTTTGTACCTTGTTACACTGATCAAATATTTGTTAAACTTAGGCATTTTCTTCTGAAAAAATTGACATTTTAGGAAAATGATAATTTGTTCATAAAGAAACTTTTTGGCTGGAGTATCTATATATATATGAATAAAAATAATATTTAATAATTAAGACATTGATAATTTTATGCTTTTTTGGGTCATTCTGTATTAGCCTCAGTTTCTCTAAATCAGTAGTATTTATTTTCTATTGTATAGGTAATAGACTATATTTTCATGTTTTATGATAAACCTAATCTGATTTTGTACTTCTATTTTGGAAAGCAAATTTTTCTGTTGATAGAGTAATTGGTGACTGAAGGAAATTTCTGTACTTCAGAAATTTGCTGCTAATGTAAACTGTAGTCTGTCTGCAGACTGAAACTTGTTTCTCATCTTCTGGAATGTTGAATGGATACTAGTTTAGAAGTGCTATACCTTGAGAATTGTAATGATCACAGTGCATAATTGCACACATCTTTTCTTGAAAGCACATTTTTAGTGTTCTACTAATTGCTGTGTGAGAATTCTGAAACTCTCGGATCTATAGAAAAGCTGTCATTTCAATATCTGTGTTCCACCACTNGAGAATTGTAATGATCACAGTGCATAATTGCACACATCTTTTCTTGAAAGCACATTTTTAGTGTTCTACTAATTGCTGTGTGAGAATTCTGAAACTCTCGGATCTATAGAAAAGCTGTCATTTCAATATCTGTGTTCCACCACTTACTGCTTTGTCATTCTGTGTCTCATTTTCTAAGTTTCATGACAGCCAAAATTTTTACTTCTTGAAAATGGTCTTTGTGCATTTTTGTGTGTTTAACAAAGCACTTATTTAAATTAATGCTCACTAAGTATTTACTGTCTGATTCATCCATAAAGCTTTTTATATTATCTCTTAACCCTACTTATATTTTTTCCCTAAATAAAATCTCTTTCTTACTTTCTCTTTTATCCATGGTTACCATTTTTATTTTGGTGGGGGGACAGGAAAGTAGGATTTACTGGTAGGCATGAGTAAGGAGGGAACAGTGCCAGGGCTTTCATGAGTTCAGGGCCCACCATTCGTCCAGGGAGCCACAATTAGGGATGTATTTGACCAAGAGCCATCTGGGATGAGCTATGTTTTCGAATTTGTCCATATTAAACTTAGTAAATACCCCCTTCTTGGAGATGTGAATCTTTTAGAAGCCAGGAAACTTGAACTTGCCTCTCAATAGGGCCTCAATCACAAGCTCCTTGTTCTGCAGCATGACATTATGACTTGGCCAATGTGGACCCTAGCCTCTGTGCCCTGGGCTTTCTGAAGGTGCCCTGCATCCCTGTCTGGAGCTTATCAGCTCCAGTGTAGGACAGCATGGTGCAAAGGATGGAGCCCCACTCAGATGTGAAAACCATCTTTTCCCCAGCTTTTCATCATGTACTTATTGGCACAAATATGGGCAGCCTTCGGGGCCTCAGAGGAGAGCTGCTCATACTCATCTGACACTGTGGCTGCCGAGTGGGCATGGTGCAACTGTTTTTGTGATTCCTCGACACTTCATACTGTGTCTTACGCATCTCATTGTCCTGTGTCTAAAAGTTTACCAAATCCTACTGATTATTAAGGTCCTTAAGAGTAAATTAACTGAAGTATTACTCCCTCTTCATAAAATTAGCTCCTTGCTTCTTGTTTATGACTTTTTTTTTGCCCACACCATGTGGCATGTGGAACTTCCCCAACCATGGAGCAAACCTGTGCCCCCTGCAGTGGAAGTGTGAGTCTTTAAGGCCCACCACAGAAGCCCTCATTTATGATTTTCTGTTTTATCAGAATAATCTTTATCAGTTTTATCACACACTCAAGTTTAGTTTTTCTTCACCATTTTAGTATATATCCTGAACAACATCATGTAGCAGATTTAGTTTGGGGCTTTTAAAGAACTTGTGTTCTACTTACGGTTGTTAGTGGGGAAAGAATGGGAAGAAGGGATAGTTAGGGAGATTGGGATCCATATGCACACACTGCTGTATTTAAAATGAAAAACCAACAAGGATCTACTGAATAGCACAGGGAACTCTGCTCAATGTTATGTGACAGCCTGGAGAGGAGGGGAGTTTAGGGGAGAATGGATACATGTATAGGTGTGGCTGAGTCACTCTGCTGTAGACCAGAAACTAGCACAGCAGTGTTAATCGGCTATACTCCAATATAAAATAAAAAGTTAAAAAGAAAAAACAAACTTATGTTCCAGACAGAAGAGCAGTTTCTTCAAGTGAAGTGGGAGTAAGAATATTTTCCAAGGTTGTTGTGAAGTTAAATGACAGTATGTCTGCAATATGACTGTTGTGTAATGTAGATGCTTAGTAAACCGTTATTACCATTTTTATGATTATCTCAAAGTAGGACTCATGTACTTTTTCTCTCCATGGCTGAATGTTTTATCAAAATGGAAGTGTTTTAATTTAAGTAAAATATTTTTTAAAGGAAAACTTGCTAAAGAACAGAAAATGAGAATTATCATTTTCCCTCTATCCCCAAACCCAGTTCAGAGGTAACCGCAGATGGGCACATAAATGTGTGTGCATTATCCAGTAACTTTTCTTTTTTATTTCTGTGGGATTAATAATTTAAAACTCCAGGGGACAGCAATTATATCTTATAGTGATGTTTAATGTCATGTTCTGTGCATAATAGCTGCTTAGTAGATACTAGCTAATTGTTTTTTTTAAAGAATTGCTGAATATTTTTGTTTATTCAATATACAGTTAAAAGCTATTTCTCTGTGTAAAGGCTAAAAGATTTTCAGAAGCTAAGCATTGTACAGTATGACTCAATTAGGAGTAAGACATTTAACTGAAAATAGACTACTAGCCACAATTATATGATTTGTGCATACAGACAGATAAGTCACAAGTCTAAGCTGGATTTATTTTTGGTAATGGTCTGGGTGTTATGAATGCCTTGTAGTTTAAGAAAGTCTAATCTTTAATAAGTGGGTATTGAAGAAGGATTAATAAGTGGGTATTGAAGAAGGATTCAGCAGGAAGTAAACTATAACAAAACATAACCTTGTGAAACTTAACATTTGTAGCTGAACTTGGTGACTACGACCTTGCTGAGCACAGTCCTGAACTTGTGTCTGAGTTCAGGTTTGTGCCTATTCAGACAGAAGAGATGGAGCTTGCTATATTTGAGAAATGGAAAGAATACAGGTACTTTAACATCACCACAACAGTGATTTCATGTTTGTTTTCTTCTATTTCTCTTACTTAGCATAGAATTCATTGTATATTTATAATCATCTTAAAATTTATTATTTTTTAAATTTCAGAGGTCAGACACCAGCACAAGCTGAAACCAATTATCTGAATAAAGCCAAGTGGTTAGAAATGTATGGGGTTGATATGCATGTGGTTAAGGTAAGCACTGTGTTGTGATGCTTTTTAAGAAAGTTACTCCTTTAAGACTCAAGGTAACTATGGAATCTCTTAGTATGAAGGAGAGTGTGTAATTTGCAGGGGCTCTACTGGGTACTTTGGATGTGTGGTTATGAAGATTGAGAGTAAATACTGAATGATGAGAGTCTCACACAAAAACTTGGTATAAGAAAGAAGACAGCCAAAATTTCCAAAAAGGTGTGTCTGTGGTTTTAAGTTGTCACTGTTGTTTTCTTTTTTTTTTTAGTTTTTGAATCACTTTTTATTCTTTCACTTCATATTCATATCATCTTTTATCATGTAAGCTTGAGTAGGCTCTGTAAAAATGAAAATAATTTAGAAGGTAAAGTTGAAAATTTGTAGCTTGAGGGGACTTTGATAAGCTGTGCCTGCGTAAATACTAAGTCGATTCCGTCATGTCTGACTCTTTGTGACCCTATTGACTTTTAGCCTGAGGGATCCTCTGTCCATAGGATTCTCCAAGCAAGAATACTGGAGTGGGTTGCCATGTTCTTCTGCATTGATAAGCTCTAGTCTAGTATATATGNCCAAATCTGTGATTTAAGTATTGACTAGAATTTGGGAAGACTCTGGAAAGCTTTCTTTCATGTGGCAGTGTCACCACCTGTATGTCTTCCAGTGAACACATACATTAAAACTATAAGATCTCAATGAACTAAACCTGCATGAGTTTTCCTAAGAATGTTATTTTGGATGTTTTAATTGTTGAAAGCACCTTTCACATTAATATTAGCCTGTATGTAATTAATATAATTCAATATGAAAAGAAAAACAGTCCTTGAAAATGTGAACCCTGTTTTATACAGATAAAGCTAACACATGTTGCTCCCCTGAAATTAGGCCAGAGATGGGAATGACTACAGCTTGGGACTGACCCCAACAGGAGTCCTTGTTTTTGAAGGAGAGACCAAAATTGGCTTATTTTTTTGGTAAGCAGAGATAATGTCAAAGATAATTACTGTTGTTATGCTTTTTAAATGAATAAAAACACTTATATGAAGTTAGAACATAAAATAGAATTTGGATATAGTTCTGACAAGCTTGTAAACGAATTGCAACTCTCTCCTGTTATCCTCCTATTTATCTGTAGTCCTGCTTCTCCAAGCCAGTTTTGAAAACTCTTAATTGCATTTTCCATTAGTTTAAACATATGCTAAAATATGTACCTTGACATAAATATTGTCTAGTTCTGTGTATTAACTGTTCACCTGGACACTCCGTCATGTGGTTATGTGACTGTTTTTCAGTGTTTCTCGTTCCACAGTCCTTTTACTCCCTGCTCCTCACTGTATGCTATGCTGTGCTTAGTCACTTAGTCATGTCTGACTCTTTGTGATGTTAGCCTGCCAGGCTTCTCTGTCCATGGGGATGTAGCCCCATGGGCTGTAGCCCACCAGGCTCCTCTGTCCAGGCAAGAATACTGGAGTAGGTTGCCATGCCCTCCTCCAGGGGATCTTCCCAATCCAGGGATTGAACCCGGCTCTGCCACCGATTCTTTACTGCCTGAGCCATCAGGGAAGCCCAAGAATACTGGAGTGGGTAGCCTATCCTTTCTCCAGGAGAGCTTCCTAACCCAGGAATCGAACCTGGGTCTCCTGCATGGCAGGCAGATTCTTTACCAGCTGAGCTACAAGGAAATCCCACTCCTCACTGTATAGGAAGACGATACTAATACTTTTATTCTCTTTTGGAGCTGTGCTTCTCTTTCTGAGTCCCAACTTCTGTCATCCATATGTTTCAATTATATTTGCATGTTACTTTTACATCAAGGGTAGATATTACTTGGATTTCATAACCATAATTAAGTTATTCAGGTTTTGTTTGGTTGTTTCTAAAAGCTGAAAATCAGGAAATAGTGTTTATATTATAATGTCTTTGTGGAACTGGTGTGAAGCTTAGTAGTACACTGGGGTTATATGCAGGGGCTGAAGAGGGCTCTTGTATAATATACTGGTTTGTCTGTTCCTCTGTTGTTTCCTCCTTCATAGCACGTTAGGACCCTTCACTTGAAGTCTGCCGGTGCCAAACTCAAATTCTTAAATATCCAGTTGCTTTAAATATAGACCAGCAAGTAATAGTTTTAGCCTTTCAGAGCCTGCATGGTTTCCATGTCTCATTGCAAACTGCACTTCACATCTGTTAGCTAGCTATAGATAAGCAAATCCTGTAGCTGTAAGAGCCCCCACACCTCTACTACCCTTTGGAGCTCTGTGGCTCAGAGGCCTCTCCTGGTAGACACAGAAGCCCCCTCCCTGGCCCCCCTCCTTCCTCAGGGTTTCCTTACCCTCTTCTGTCCTGCATGGGGGCCTGGGCTGCCTTCTTGGGAAGGTCTTCAGTGTGAAGGGATACTTCTCATTAGAGCTCATCATGTGATACTATTGTCTTTGCGCCTGTCTTTTTCTTGATCAACTCTGAAATCCTTGAACTCAACTGGGAGTATGTTTCCTTTGTTATCCTAGAGCCTTAGCTCTTAGTCATCCCACACATCCCTTTGAGTGAGTGACCTGCCTTTGTCTTCTTCAGTTCAGTTCAGTCACTCAGTTGTGTCTGACTTTTTGCAACCCTGTGGACTGCAGCACTCCAGGCCTCCCTGTCCATCACCAACTCCCAGAGTTCACTCATACGCATGTCCATTGAGTCAGGGATGCCATCTAACCATCTTATCTTCTGTCGTCCCCTTCTCCTCCCGCCTTCACTCTTTCCCAGCATCTGAAATTATTTCAAATTCTCCAGGGTTTCCTGAGATGGCTTTTCTCCAGTTGTAACTGTTGACTCTTCAAGGCTGCTCTTTGTCTTGGGACTTCTTTTTCCTGTTTTCTCAGTTATGAATCTATGTTGTCTTCCACAGTTTCCTTTCTTTGTGTTTGTTTTTCTGATATATATCCTCAGGTGATGCTTAAGAAAAGACTATTAGAGGTAAATTATTTGAATCCTTGGATGCCTTAAAATTAGTCTTCTCTTATGCTTTCTTGATAATTGGGCTGAGAATGGACTTTCAGATGTAAAATTATTTTCCCTCAAAAAGTTGAAGATAGTATTTCATTTATTTTTGCATCGCCTAGAGATTCCCTGGGAGATTTGAATGTAACATCTATTTATAATTGTCCCTTGATGGGCTGTGTATTTACCTAGTTCTTTATGTGTTAACTCTCTGACCTTTCCAGCCTGCCATAGGGCAGATGGAACATTCTTATGGCCAGAGAAACTCCAGGTCGAGAGATAAGGAGAGCATCTTGTGTACTACCTCATAAAAATCTATTGAATTAATACAGCACATAAGACACTTAGGAGAACACCTGCCACTTATTCGGCATTGTGTAAGAATTTGTTACACCTAAGTGCCAGATTCTCCTATTTCATTTCTTTACTCCTTGTTTTAGTATAGGTCTTGTAAACAAGATCTATTGTGCAATTCTATTTTATGAGGTATATTTAAAAATTGATGAGAGTCATGTTGTTTTCACACTCCCAGTTCATAGAAGCACAGAGATAAGTTTGGTGGGTTGCTTAGGATTTTAGTACAGGTGGGAGATGAAGTTGGGAAGTAGGCCATAAAGTGAGGTTTAAATGTTTTTTTTTTTTTAAATTTTTTAAATTAAAGATGTCTTTGACCATAAAGTGGCTATAGAAAAGAGTTGAAAATCAGTGATCTGGGTTTTTTTTTTAATGCCTTTTAGAAAGCTTTTATCTTTTTTCCTGTGTCCAGTTCCTGTGCTGCTGCTGTAACATTATTAGGCTTAGAAAATTTCTTCTACCATAGGAACCTGTGACTATATATGATATATGTATATATATATTTCTTCATTTTACTTTTTCCTTAACATTTTTAATGTCTTATATATGTGCAGCATAAGTNTTCCTGTGCTGCTGCTGTAACATTATTAGGCTTAGAAAATTTCTTCTACCATAGGAACCTGTGACTATATATGATATATGTATATATATATTTCTTCATTTTACTTTTTCCTTAACATTTTTAATGTCTTATATATGTGCAGCATAAGTTTTGCCAAAGGTATTGCTTTTGAAATTTTTTTCTGTTATCTTAACTATTTTTTAGATTGGAGATGTTTTTGCTGAGCAGTACAGGTTATGTTTACCCTCTTACCAGCTTTCAGTTCAGAAGTTAGATGATCAATGCGCTTGAAGTAACAGCAAATTTTTTTAAACTTCGAGGATATTTATTTGAAATCTGGCTGTTATTCTCATATTATAGGCCCAAGATAACCAGATTGGATTTTAAGAAGAATAAACTAACATTGGTGGTTGTAGAAGATGATGATCAGGTAGGAATTGTATTGTATTACATATTTAACAGTGACTGTGTTACATGGTAACTTAATTCTCTATAGTCATAGAACAGAAACTTAGTATAATTAATAGCATAATTCCTTGCTTTATGTCACACCATCTTCAAACTGTAGTTTTCTGTCTTCAAGATTAAAGATTAAATAAAAGACTGTTCTTGTTCTTTTGTTGATGAGTGTGTATCTTAAGTGTGTAAAAAATTATATCTAAGTGGCTTTGTGCCTTTAGTTCCTGATCAAAAAGATTAATCAAAAAGATGTATCTAATAATATTTTTTAATAAAGCCTTCTATACTAAGGATTATCTGTTTTTCAGTTAAATCTAGTTCCTAATTGATAAACTCATAACAACATGAATGAATCTCAAATGAATTACGCTAAGGGTAAGAAGCCTGATTAAAAGAGTATGACTATATGATTCCATTCTGTGACAGGCTAGGAAAGGCAGCCCTTAGAGGAGTAGGGAATCACTCACTGATCCTTTGGGACTGGGTGTGTGAGGAGGCATGACTGCAAAGAAGCAGCACAAGGGATTTGTGGGTTGAGAGAACTATTCCATATCCGGATTATGATGGTAGTTGCATGACTCTGTACATTTTCAAAAGCCACGGAATTGTGAATAATTTTGTTGCATGCCAAATAATACATTGGAAACATATAGACAGATATAAATAAAAGCAAACAGGTCAAATGTTAAAAAGATTTGTATGCGCAGTGAAGTGTGAGTAGGGCTACTTAGCAGAACCTGGAAAAAGGACATCCTGAAAATTAGATAAAACAATTCCAAGTTTTTGGAAAGTTTTCATTTGTATTACTGAGATACATGCAAAGGATTACCCTGTCACACAACTTGGAGGAATATCAGAGACAATAATTGAGCATTTAAAAAAAAATTTCTTGATGGCACACATGATTATTATAGTATTGACAAATGAGTTGAAAATGCTTCAGAAGAGTCAGGTTTCACATCTAAAGCCAATCTGTTTTACAAAATATTTTCCTTTTTATTTAAGCACAGATGTGATTAAATGATATTTGTATCTAATCTAAAGGAATCACTCAAGAAGAGTAAGATACAGTTCTGTATGATAAAAAATATGGTCATAGTTTAATTGGTGATACTTATTGGGCCATAAAATAACTGTACATCTTAGAATTGATGGAATTTCAGATTTAATCTAATGCAGTATTAACTTCTTAGATATCTTTTTGAAGATGTTTTATACATATATACAAGCAAATGTGTATATCATTTCTGTGCAGAGGTTGCCATGCTTACGCACTGTTCTCCTGCTTATCCTTTTTAAACTTTATGTTCTAACTTAGAATGTTTTCTGTATCAATATGTAAAGTTGTTCTCTATTCTTATAAAAGCAAACTAAAATGCATAGTGTTCTAGTGTATGATGTCCTCTATTTAATCAGTTATCCCTTAATTGACATTTATTCACTAATAACTACATATAATTTATACATTGACAAGTATCTATAGAATAATGTCCTTGAGGGGGATTTGTGGGATTGAATGGTTATGTGCATTTGTCCTGGATGTAGAGCAATCCTACCAACTTGCATGATTTTCAGTGTTCAGGCTTACCTCCAGGAGGGAATTAATCGCATTTGTATCTGAAAGGTTAAAAAAAAATGGAATTTCATTGTAGGTTTAAATTTTATTTCTGGTNTGACTATATGATTCCATTCTGTGACAGGCTAGGAAAGGCAGCCCTTAGAGGAGTAGGGAATCACTCACTGATCCTTTGGGACTGGGTGTGTGAGGAGGCATGACTGCAAAGAAGCAGCACAAGGGATTTGTGGGTTGAGAGAACTATTCCATATCCGGATTATGATGGTAGTTGCATGACTCTGTACATTTTCAAAAGCCACGGAATTGTGAATAATTTTGTTGCATGCCAAATAATACATTGGAAACATATAGACAGATATAAATAAAAGCAAACAGGTCAAATGTTAAAAAGATTTGTATGCGCAGTGAAGTGTGAGTAGGGCTACTTAGCAGAACCTGGAAAAAGGACATCCTGAAAATTAGATAAAACAATTCCAAGTTTTTGGAAAGTTTTCATTTGTATTACTGAGATACATGCAAAGGATTACCCTGTCACACAACTTGGAGGAATATCAGAGACAATAATTGAGCATTTAAAAAAAAATTTCTTGATGGCACACATGATTATTATAGTATTGACAAATGAGTTGAAAATGCTTCAGAAGAGTCAGGTTTCACATCTAAAGCCAATCTGTTTTACAAAATATTTTCCTTTTTATTTAAGCACAGATGTGATTAAATGATATTTGTATCTAATCTAAAGGAATCACTCAAGAAGAGTAAGATACAGTTCTGTATGATAAAAAATATGGTCATAGTTTAATTGGTGATACTTATTGGGCCATAAAATAACTGTACATCTTAGAATTGATGGAATTTCAGATTTAATCTAATGCAGTATTAACTTCTTAGATATCTTTTTGAAGATGTTTTATACATATATACAAGCAAATGTGTATATCATTTCTGTGCAGAGGTTGCCATGCTTACGCACTGTTCTCCTACTTATCCTTTTTAAACTTTATGTTCTAACTTAGAATGTTTTCTGTATCAATATGTAAAGTTGTTCTCTATTCTTATAAAAGCAAACTAAAATGCATAGTGTTCTAGTGTATGATGTCCTCTATTTAATCAGTTATCCCTTAATTGACATTTATTCACTAATAACTACATATAATTTATACATTGACAAGTATCTATAGAATAATGTCCTTGAGGGGGATTTGTGGGATTGAATGGTTATGTGCATTTGTCCTGGATGTAGAGCAATCCTACCAACTTGCATGATTTTCAGTGTTCAGGCTTACCTCCAGGAGGGAATTAATCGCATTTGTATCTGAAAGGTTTTAAAAAAAAATGGAATTTCATTGTAGGTTTAAATTTTATTTCTGGTTTTGTGAGTGATACTGAACATACATTTGTCATACATTTGAATTACTTGATTTCCTTTTCTTCAAACTGTCTGTTTCTTTGCCCATTTTTCTTCTGGGTTATTGGCTTTTTTCTTACAGGTTTTGCCCTTTGTCACTGACATTATAAATAGTTTATCTAATAGTTGTTTGTCCTTTAACGGTACGTATTGTGGGGTTTGTCCTGCACCTTAAGACTTTTTAAATAGGCGAATATATTCATCTTTTATGGATCCTGGGTTTTATGCCACAGAAGGCTTTTCCTTGTCTTGAGAAAGACATTTTCTCATGTTTTGTTTTTTGATTTATTTTTTCTTTGTGTAGTTTTTGTTGGTACATTTGATTGAAATATATACCATACATTCAGAAAAGTGGAAGAATAAATGTACAGCTTGTTGAGTTCTTATGTACACTTTTATGACCAGTACCAGGGTGAGAAAATAGAATTCAGGAGAATTAGGGAATTTCCCTTGTGTGCCCCTCCAGGTCCAGTTGACCAAGGATAACCACTCACCTGACTTTTGAACTTGGTATAAATGACACCTGACTGACTGTTCTCTTTGAGTCTTCCTTCTGTATTTCAGGGCTGTGGTTGTGAATTTTCAGCCCTGCTGTAGGAGGTGGCTGTAGTTGGTTCATTCCTCCTGTTGTATAGTGTACAGTTACATGAATAGACCAATATTTATCCATGCTGCTGCTAATGGACTTTGAGGTTTTTTTTTAATTTTTGGCTGGTGATATGAGTGCTACGCTGAGCCCTGGGATGTGCGTGTGTTTGCTCTTATGGAAACAGATGGACTGTTTGCCAGTGTCTACACAAGTGAACTGCTCTCCACCTGGAATGTGTGAGGGTTTAATCTGTCCTTCTTTTGCTTGTGTTCAGTGTTCTCTTTCTCGTTTCATCCATTCTGGTAGAGGAATCATTTTAGGGTTTTCCTTGATGACAGTTTCAGTATAGCACTTACTTACATTTGTTGGATGTTTGGATATTCTTTTTTATGAAATGCCTATTTAAGTTTTTCATTCGTTTTTCTGTTGGGTTGTGTATTTTTCATCTCACTAAGAAAGTTCTTTTTATATCTGGATGTCACTTCTTTGTCAGATACATATATTGTAACTAGCTTCACCTTGGTTTGCCTTTTGATTCCTTTATTAGTATCTTTTGGATAAAAAAGATTGTAATTTAATGGAATGTAGTTTATACATTTTTTCCTTTGTGACTAGTGTATGTTTTGTGTCTTAAAAGTATAAGGCTATCTGCCTGTATCAAGGTTATTAAGAAATTACATATGAAGTTTATGAAGTATTTTAAATGACAAAATATTTTAAAATGTACTGAGAAGTATAATTAAAACTGTTAACCATTTTACTCACTTTGATGTAACATTTTTGGCATTGCTGCTTCAGATCCCTTTTAGAGCTAGATAAATTAATAAAAGTATATTTGATACAGCTAAGGTCTAAGCCAAAGCTTGTCCCTTTCTTCCTCATTCTTTCAGGGTATCAGTCTCATATTTTCTAACCTTTTGTAAATATAACCATATCATGACACATGATAGAAGGTTTTAGAAATCTGCATATGTATGTATGTTACATATATTATATACATTAAGGTGGGTGGTTTTTTTTGTAACTTGCTCATTTTACCTAAGCATCTGTAGCCATGTAGTTCTAGTTCATTCACTTTAACCTGTGTTATCACATTCTGCAACATGAATCACCAGTAGTGCATTAGTTCTTTTTTATTCATTTATCTATCTGTGTACTTTTTAAATAATGTTATTGTTTACTCGATTACATTTCTCATGTTTTGAACATTTAGGGTTTTATGCCAGTTTTTACTTTTATAAATGAAATTGAAAAAAATCTTGGGGTGTAAATTTTGGTTTTGAAAGTCTTTTCCCCTGGAGACACATTATAGCTTAGTTGTTATAAATGTAGGTGCTAGTGTCTCAATGGTTATGTTCAAAGTCTAGTTTCTTTTCTTACTAACTTTGTGATGTTTGGCTTAATTTCTTGATCCTCAGTTTTCTTATCTTAGCTACTGATAGTATCTACTAATTGAGACAATTCATGTGAAATTCTTAGAAAAGTGGCTATGGGTATTAACTGGTATAATTTGATTTCTGTGAGTATGGTTACTAGGACCAGGAATGTGGCTATTTTTAAAGCTTTTATGTATATTGCCATAGCTTCTGTGAACCTTTATAATTATACATTCATTTATCCTGAAGTATGGCAGAGAAAGGTTCATTTAATATCTCTGAGAAAAAAGATTGTGTAACTAGAGAGGAAACTCTTAGGAATAATTTTATATTGGCTGAGAAAATGGACAGCTTGATTTTAACTCTGCCTTTCTCTGTAGGTAGCTCTAGAGAGTGTCAGAGTTTCAGGGAGCAAACCGGATGCTTTATTAGTATTTGATTCTTGATATTGCTGTGGTTGTATTTGTAGCTGAATAACAGGTGACAGGGGTATCTGAGTTAATAATTACCTTTGTTAACATCCATTTGTTTTTCAGGGCAAGGAGCAGGAGCATACGTTTGTCTTTAGACTGGATCATCCCAAAGCATGCAAACATTTATGGAAATGTGCTGTAGAGCATCATGCCTTCTTCCGCCTGCGAGGCCCTGTCCAAAAAAGTTCTCATCGATCAGGATTTATTCGATTAGGATCACGGTTTAGATACAGGTGAATGTTTGTGGCTGCTTGCTGTATCTTCCATAATTTCATAGAGGCCAGAAAATGTAGCCCAGTTCCTCATTTGCAGATGTGAAAACTAGAGCATAGAAAGATGAATCAGTTTGCCAGTGTTTTTCATTTGCCAAAGTAAAAGAAAAAATGGTATATATTGTTATTGGTTGTAAGTTCCTGAAAAGATAAGAGAATATTGTAATGGTGTAATGGATTCCATATCCCTCTTGATGTTATTTTTTTTTTTTAAAGGAGTAATTTAACAGAATTTTTCCTGTTAAAAACAGTTTAGTTATATAAGATATTGATCATATTCTCTGTGTTGTATGCTATATCCTTGTAGCTTGTTTATTTTATGCAAAGTAGTTTGTACCTCTTAATCCTCTACCTGTCTTTTGCCCACCTCCCTTCCCTCTCCCCACTGGAAACCACTAATTTGTTCTCTGTGTCTGCGAGTCTGTTCTGTTCACTAGTTTACTTTTTAGATTCCATGTATAAGTGCTGACATAGAGTATCATTCTCTTTCTGACTTATTTCACGTAGCATAATACTCTTCAGGTCCACCCATGTTGCTACAGATGGCATTATTTCATTCTTCTTTATGGCTGAGTAATAGTCTGTTGTGTACATCTAACACATCTTCCTTACCCTTTCATCTGTTGATGAACATTAATGTTTGCTTTATGTATTAATTAACCCCTAATTTAAATCCCCATAGTAGAAGTTTTAAGTAGTCTTTATCCAGCAACTGGATACCGTGTAGAAAATGGGTATGGTATAGTGGTGGGATATTAATCTGAATAATATTTCTGGTCCCTATAAACCTGGCATTCCATTGTTTTGCATACTCCATGTTTGTTAGTCATAAGGTAGAAATGTTTTGGTTTACTCAGAGTAGCTTGTTGATGGTGAGTTTTCAGCATGTTTCAGTGTGATTTAAAGAAGGAATGGATAATATCAGTAATGTGGCAAGTTGACTGTGTGTGGAATTCATGTAAGAGAGCTTCTATTTTACTTACATTAAAAGGAGGGGCATTTTGGCAGAATTTAAATGGTAATGAAGATAAGTATTAAATATTAAAATAGTTTTAATATTTCTGAAAAAGTCTTCTGAAAAGTATATCACAGTTAGAAAAAGTAATGGAAAATCTTGAGTTAATTGTACATCTTGCATTGAGGAGTGTGGGTGGGAAAGAGAAGATATCTATAAAAATATCTATAAAAGCACAGGTATTTCAAACTTACTTAATGTATTCTTAGGTGATGTGCATAATTAGGAAAAAACAACATAACTTGTGTTGCATCTTTCATACAAGCCTGAAGAGTGAAAAGAATGGTGTGATAAAGAGAGTCATCAAGACTCTTTTGATAAAGTTCAGGAGGGTTCTTTTAAGGAAAACCTCAGGGTAGACTTTCTGTCATTTTTGTGTATCTGGTTACTCTCAGCCTGAAATTCTCTTGTTCCTCTTAAATGTCTCTTTTATTTTAGTGGGAAAACTGAGTATCAGACCACTAAGACCAATAAAGCAAGAAGGTCAACATCCTTTGAAAGAAGGCCCAGCAAGCGGTATTCTCGACGAACTCTGCAAGTGAAAGGTGAAATGCAGCGCTGTTTCCAAGGACTGTTCTTCCTGACAGTCTATCTTGTGCTGTATTGTTGACTGGAGGGAAAGATGTCTCAGTCTTCTTACCTCTTTGATATCAGGAGTACGCAAGTACTCTTATTTAAGTAATTACATTTGCTTCTGACATAATCAGTTTTAAAAAATACAAGGGGAAAAACTGCCTATACTGTTGCTGAGGTTAAGCTTGAAGCTAATCACAGTTCAGACACTGTATTAAGTTTGTGTTCAGTTTTTGTTCTTATTCTTTTAGTTCTTCTGTAGAAGAACATCTTCCCTCCCTTTTTGACTTTCAGATCTCCCTTAAGTATTTTTTTTTAAAAACATTGGTATACAATGAATAAATTTTAAGTAAAGATTATTTTGTATTGTGTTATAATACTAAAGATTCTGTTAAGTGTAATTTTTATATTTAATCATCAGTGTATATTGTACATAGACATTTCCAAATGCATAAATGTTCCTTGTTGTTTGTTACTTTAATTATAAAGTACAAAGAGTGGTTTACTTTAACCAGTAAGCAAAACTTGTGATTGTGTTCAAATCAGAGGTGAATTTTTAAAGATTATTTATTTGGCAGTGCTGGTCTTAGTTGTGGCACTTGGGTCCTCAGTCCCTGTTGCGGCATGTGTGATTTTCAGTTGTGGCATGTGAATTCTTAGTTGCAGCATGTGGGATCTAGTTCCCTAACTAGGGCTCAAACCCAGGCCCCTGCATTGGGAACAGAGTCCCAGGCACTGGACCACCAGGGAAGTCCCCAGATTGCAATTTAAGTATGTTCAGTGTCAGAGTTATAAATAATTGCCATGACCTGATGTTGGCAGTGTCAGTTTTTTCAAAAAACTGACTTAAGTCATATGTTTTGATGTACCTATAAGTAATATGTAGCTATAAATGAAACCATTTCAGTTTGTTTAATATCCTTAATTACCTCATAGACTCCACTGATGATTTTTTTACTATCAGCTTATTCTAGAGGCTTGCAGATGATTCTTTTCTTTTTTTAATGTATACTTATTTTATTGCCTTATTTAAAAATTGGAAATAATTGTCATTACTCACTTTCATGGCATGAACCCTAGAACGCTTTTGTGAAATGTAGGTTTTTGAATATAGTGGAGAGTAGCCTACAGAGCAGTTAGTCTGGGTTTACTTTTGTAGGCACTTCCCTTGGTGGTCCAGCAGTTAAGACTCCGTGCTTCCAGTGCAGGTGGCACAGGCTCTGTCACTGGTTGAAGAAAGATCCTACATCCTGTGCTGTGGGACAAAAAGCTAAAAAAAAATGGTAAAGCAGTTTATCATGTTGGAGGGAAACTAATGGGATGTTTTCTCTTTTCTGTCAGCAAGTACAGGAAAACCTGAAGAACTCAGGTGAGTAATGTCTTGCTCTTTAGGGGTTGATACTAGAATGTTTTAACATTTCTGTAGTTGCTGTCATTAATCCAACAAATATTTGTTGAAGGCCTGTCAGAATGTTCCCTTGTCCCTGAGCATGGTGTACATGGCAGGGAACAAATGAATACATAGTGCCAGATAAAGCTGGCACAACAAAAAAAGCAATTTAAAGAAAAAGAGTGGGGTTGGGTAGCTGTGCTATTCATAATGAGAATGACATACATTTGTTACTGGTGTGTGACTGAGGATATGCAGATGAATAAACTGTCACCCTTGCTCTCAGGGAGCTCAAAGAACAAAGGTTGATTTGTAGATAAGCAGTTCGTTTTATTCCTGGGGCAAATCCCACTTGGTCATGGTGTATAATCTTTCTTTATGTTATATGTTGCTGGGTTTGGTTCACTAGTTCTGTTGTGGATTTATGTGTCTGTATCATCAAAGACACTGGTCTGTAGTTTTCTTGTACTGTCTTTATCTGGGTGGTTCTGGCTTTATAGAATGAGTTGGGGAATATTTCCTTCTAATTTTAGGGCAGAATTTGTAAAGAATTCTTTAAATATATGGCAGAATTCACCATTAAAACCATCTAGCCTGGGCTTTATTTATGTTACGGTTTTAAATTTCCAGTTCAGTTTCTTGTTGTAGATGTATTCATATTTATTTTTTATCTTGAATCAGTTTAGGAGTTTGTGTTTTTCTGGAATTTTTCCATTTTACCTAAATTACCTAATTTATGGCATACAGTTGTTCATATTTTTCTCTTTTCCATTTTATTTTTGTAAGCTTTGTGGTAATGTCCCCTCATTCAGGACTTCCCAGGTGGCACTGTGGTAAAGAACCTGCCTGCTAATGCAGGAGATGAAAGAGACACAGGTTTAATTCTTGGATGGGGAAAATCTCCTGGAGGAGGAAATGACAACNGCCTGGCGTGCTGCGATTCATGGGGTCGCAAAGAATCAGACACGACTGAGTGACTGAACTGAACTGAACTGCATACAATAAACTGCACTTAAGTGTGTGTAATTTGATAGGTTTTTACATATGTTTACATCCATGAAATCATCACCACAGTCAGGATTATGAACATCTCTATCACCCCACATTTCCTTATATCCCTTTGTAATTCCTCCCCTGCACCCTTTCTTACTCCCTCCATCTCTAGGCAACTGCTGATCTGCCTCTGTCACTATAGATTAGTTTGTGTTTATTAGAGTTTTATGTAAATGGAATCACACAGCATGTATCCTTTATTTGTTTGGCTTCTTTTGCTAAACAAAATTATTTTGAGATTCATTCATATTGTAGTGTGTATCAGTAGTTTAGTTCTTTTATTGATGAGTGGTATTCCATTTTATACATATACCATAATTTGCCTGATTTACCTGTTGATGGACATTGGGGTTGTTTCCAGTTTGGGCTTTTACTAATAAAACTTCTGTGAACATTCAACTACAAGTCTTTGTATGACTGTATACCCTTAATATGGGAAATGTATGTTTAACATTTTAAGAAACCACCAAACTATTTTCCAAAATGGCTGTAATGTTTTACTTTCCCACCAGCAGCAAATGAGAGTTCTAGTTATTCCACATCCTCACCAATAGCTGGTATTGTCAGATTTTAAATTTTAGGCATTGTAATAGATACGGTTTTAATTTCCATTGTGGTTTTAATTTGCATATCCCTAATAAGTAAAGATTAACTAACTCAATGGACATGAGTTTGAGCAAACTCTGAGAAATAGTGAAAGACAGGGAAGCCTGGCATGCTGCAGTCCATGGGGTTGCAAAGAGTTGGGCACAACTGAGCAACACAACTGAACAACAACAATAACTAAAGATAGTGAATATTATTTCATGTGCTCATTTACCATCTGTATGTCTTCTTTAATGAAATAGTTATGTAGATCTTCTGTTTGTATTTGTACTGGACTGTTTGTTTTCATATTATTCAGTTCTGAGAATTATTTATGTAGTCTGGATATAGGTCCTTTATTTGATGTATTATTTGCAACTATCTTCTTTGTGGATTGTCTTTTCACTCTCTTAACAGTATTTTCAAAAAATTCTTAATTTTGATGGCGTCCAGTTGATCAATTATCATCTTTTGTGGAGCAATTTGTGTAGTTTCATGTTTATTTCAATACTAATTCCTGGATCTCTTTCCTCAAGATCCTCAGTAATTCTAGAGAGAGGCTTGGAAATTTGAGTGTGTATAAAACGTCAAAAGTGATTTTGATGTGCAGCTACTGGTAACAATACTGCATAAAAAGCGGTGAGCTGTGCTATGTATTTGAATGCTAGGAATCTTGTTTACGTATTTCCTTATGGTTCATCTTGTTCCACAAGGATTTCATGATCATTTTACAAGGATCCAAGATAACATATCTTGAAAGTAGACAGAAAAATTTTAAAAAGGTGGGACATAAACTGGAGCCACTAATGGCACTAAAAATTCATGCTTTATTGATCTAAACATTGCTTCTAACTTTTCCAGCAATTCAATGTGTATAATATACAAACAAGCAAATTGCTTAGGAGACATACTAGTGCTAAGATTAGACATAAATGTCTCGTGAGGAAACTTATAAAAAGAGAACAGTGCTCTGGGTGAGTTTCAAGGGGCGGTTTGTTATAATGAAAAGGACATCTTTTTTGGATGTTAGTTCTAAAAGGTCTTGTAGGTCTTCATAGAACCCTTCAGCTTCAGCTTCTTTTGCGTTACTGGTTGGGGCATAGACTTGGATTACCGTGATATTGAAAGGTTTGCCTTGGAAACGAACAGAGATCATTCTGTCATTTTTGAGAGTGCATCCAAGTACTGCATTTCGGANGGGTGTTAGTTCTAAAAGGTCTTGTAGGTCTTCATAAAACCGTTCAGCTTCTTCAGCATTACTCGTTGGGGCATAGACTTGGATAACTGATATAGAATGGTTTGCTTTGGAAACGAACAGAGATCATTCTGTCATTTTTGAGATGTGTATCTGAATCTGTGAACAGATCCAGGACCCATAGTTTTCCTTATCTTCAGGTTCTGCATCTATGGATTCAGCTAACTGCAGAACATAAACATAGTATATGTTTATTGAAAATAGCATCTGCATATAAATGGACCTGCATAATTCAAACTCATGTTTTCAAGGGTCGAAGTGTATAGTTGTTCCTCGATATCCACTGGGGAATTGGTTCCAGGAACCGTGCAGATAGCCAAATCCACAGATGCTCAAGTAAGTCCCTTGTATAAAATAGCATAAAACAGTCAGCCTTGTTAAGTATCTGTGGATCTAGCATCTGCATACTCAATCAATCGTGGCTTGGTTGAATCCAAGGATGAGGAGCCTGTGGATATGGAGGGCCAATTGCATTTCCTTCCAATCAGTGGGTTCATTTCACTACACTGATAGTGCACAAATGCTTTTCATTTTGATTGCATTATTTTCACACTTACTATTGATCATAGCATTTTTACTTTGATGTGTTTGAAGTAGATCTCCTTGCATGTATCTTATTTGGAATTCATCAAGCTTCTTGGTTATATACATTAAGAGTTGTTTTGTTTTGTTTTTTAAATCAAAGTTGTTAAGATGAAGCTAAAAAAAATTGAAACTCTGTGAGGTGGTGGAGATGTTAACTAACCTTTTTGTGGTAATCATTTTTGCAACGTGTACTTATATAAAATCACTACATTATGCACTTTAAACTCACACAGTGTTGTCAATTCTCAATAAAACTGGAAGAAAAAAAATCAAAGTTGGAACTTCTTATACTCCCATTATACATATGTTGGTGTGTTTAATGGTGACCTATGTTTCTCTGAGGTTCTGTTCAATTTTCTTCAACTTGTTTTCTCTCTGTTCTTTGGATGCATATCTCTTGTTTTTTAATTCTTCTCTCAGTTCAAATCTACTGTGAGCCCCTCTGCTGTGTTTTTCATTTCAGTTATTATATTTTTCAACTTCAGAATTTTCATTTGGTTCTTTTTAAGGGTAACTTCTTTCTCTTTGATAAGCTTTGTTTATAGCAACTCTGGAAACTGACATCCCCCTGTCCCCTGGTAGAGGCTCAGCTGGTAGAGAATCTGCCTGCAATGCAGGAGGACTGGGTTTGATCCCTGGATTGGGAAGATCCCTTGGAGAAGGGAAAGGCTGCCCACTCCAGTATTCTGGCCTGAAAAATTCCATAGACTACACAGTCCATGGGGTCGCAAAGGGTTAGACACGACTGAGCGACTTTCATTTCACTCACTGTCCCTTGGAGCTTGTAAATTATAAATGGCTTATTTCTTTAGTGTTAGCTGGACTGTTTTAGTGATGTCTGTTTCTTCCACATAGTGGAGTCTGTTACTGGTCTCACATGTCACTGCCTTGAGCATGTACACAGATAGTCTTGTATGACAGTGATTTTTGTAGGGCTCCTTACCATCTCTTTCCTTGACCGTATCCAGCTGTTAAGTTCCCCTCGTCATCAGCTGATTGCTCTATTTAGTTTTCAGCAATCTCTGGGGTATAAATCTCCACAACCAATTAAATCCTGGCTCTTTGAAGGATAGTGTTAAGAGGACAACGAGGGTTCATTCTTTTATTTATTTATTTTTATCTTTGGCTGCACGGAGTCTTCGATGGTCTACACAGGCTTTCTCTAGTTGTGGCGAGAAGGGGCTCCTCTCCAGTTGCCGTGCATGGGCTTCTCTCTGTGGTGGCTTCTCTTGTTGCAGAGCAGAGGCTTTAGGATGTGTGAGCTTCAGTGAGTGAAAGTCGCTCAGTCATGTCTGACTCTTCATGACCCCATGGACTATACATGGAATTCTCCAGGCCAGAAAACTGGAGTGGGTAGCCTTTCCCTTCTCCAGGGTATCTTCCCAACCCAAGGATCAGACCCAGGTCTCCTGCATTGCAGGCGGATTCTTTCCCAGCTGAGCCACAAGGGTATCAGTAGTAGAAGCTTATCAGCTCTAGAGAATGGGTTCAGTAGTCGAGGCTTCTTGACATGCCTTTCCCAATTTAAACCTGCCTTACAAACTCTTGTTTTGCCTCTCGATGAAGGTGAAAGAGGAAAGTGACAAAAGTTGGCTTAAAAGTCAACATTCACCAAACTAAGATCATGGCATCCGATCCCAGCATTTAATGGCAAATAGATGGGGAAGCAATGGAAGCAGTGACAGACTTTATTTTGGGGGGCTCCAAAATCACTGCAGATGGTGACTGCAACCATGAAGTTAAAAGATGCTTGCTCCTTGGAAGAAAAGCTATGACCAACCTAGACAGCATATTAAAAAGCAGAGACATTACTTTGCTGACAAAGGTCCATGTAGTCAAATGGTGGTTTTTCCAGTAGTCATGCATGGATGTGAGTGTTGGACTATAAAGAAAGCTGAGCACTGAAGAATTGATGCTTTTGAACTGTGATATTCGAGAAGACTCTTGAGAGTCCCTTGGACCGCAAGGAAATCCAACCAGTCAATCCTAAAGGAAATCAGTCCTAAATATTCATTGGAGGGACTGATGCTGAAGCTGAAACTCCAATAGTTTGGCCACCTGATGCGAAGAACTGACCTCATTTGAAAAGACTCTGAAGCTGGAAAGATTGAAGGCAGGAGNAAGCTGAGCACTGAAGAATTGATGCTTTTGAACTGTGATATTGGAGAAGACTCTTGAGAGTCCCTTGGACCGCAAGGAAATCCAACCAGTCAATCCTAAAGGAAATCAGTCCTAAATATTCATTGGAGGGACTGATGCTGAAGCTGAAACTCCAATAGTTTGGCCACCTGATGCGAAGAACTGACCTCATTTGAAAAGACTCTGAAGCTGGAAAGATTGAAGGCAGGAGAGAAGGGGATGACAGAGGAAGAGATGGTTGGATGGCATGACCGACTCTATGGACATGAGTTTGAATAAGTTCTGGGAGTTGGTGATGGACAGGGAGGCCTGGGGTGCTGCAGTCCATGAGGTCACAAAGAGTTGGACATGACTGAGCGACTGAACTGAACTTACAAAATTAGCCGGGGCAAGGAGGATCGGGGACCCACTGTTCTCATGTGCCATGCTTGAGGTAGAGTCTCTCTTCTGAAAGTGGGGACTAAGTGAAAGAAGGTAGTGAGCGCCTCACTTCTTGGCTTCACTTGCTTGGAATTTAGCCTCTAGAACACATGACTGAGGGAGATGACAAATTCTGGTGGTTTGCTCCTCTCAGGAAGATACTGTAGCCCTTGGCTGGTTACCAAGGGGCTGTTCACCCGTGAAGTGGCGCTTCCATCATTCTGAGCTGGAGGGAAGAGGAAGGAATCCAGTGCCACCTGAGTTCAAATGCTACAGACTCGGTGTTTTTATGGAGTTTCAGCAAAGTTTTTTGAATAAATATTTCTTCATTTGCTATATGCCCTTAGGTCAATTTCCATAGACTTAAGTGGCTGTGTTTTTTTAAATTGTCATCGGTTACATTTGTTTCTCAGAGGCCTCCTCATACTGCCATTCCACCTTTGGGAGTATATATTGTAAACTTGAAAGCTATCAATGACCACAGAAAAATTTAGAGGACATTTACAGTAGTTGCTAATCAACTTTCTCTCCTGGCAGTATCACTGGTAAAGAAATGGAATTAATAGAATTATTGCTTACCTGAAAATTTGTGGCTAGAAGTATTGAATGAGGGAATGGCTATTTGTCAGTCTGGTAAATTAAATGTCCTATAGAAATGAAAAAATAGGTTCAAGTAATTGCTTCAAATACTCAGTTATAATACTATTTAGTGGCTTTCATAACCACAGTGACAAAGTACAGGGAAATGAGGATAATTGGGTCATTGGTGGGAAAGAGAAATTAGATTTTAAGTAAAACATTTTAATTTCCTGATATGTAGTTAGTGTTTTGTAAATGTAAGGTATTTGTATCTCACGTTAAGTTTTTGTCCAGTTCCTAATACATAGCAATGTAAGTACTTTCACAGCCTCTATATATACAGTACTGTCTTTTAAAAAGCATTAAGTATTGCATTAGAAATTAATGCTTNAGAGCCCCCCAAAAGAGTCTGGCACTGTTTCCATTGTTTTTCCATCTTTTTGCCGTGAAGTGACGTGACTCGATGCCATGATCTTAATTTTGTGAATGTTGAGTTTTAAGCCAACTTTTTCACTCTCTTCTTTGACTTTCATCAAGAGGCTCTTCAGTTCTTCTTCGCTTTTTGCCATAAGGGTGGTGTCATCTGTGTATTTGAGGTTATTGATTTTTTTCCCAGCAGTCTTGATTCCAGCTTGTGCTTCATCCACCCTGGCATTTTACATGGTGTGCTCTATATATATGAAGCTGAAAGTCCAATACTTTGGCCACCTGATGCGAAGAGCTGACTCATTTGAAAAGACCCTGATGCTGGGAAAGATTGAAGGCAGGAGGAGAAGGGGATGACAGAGGATGAGGTGGTTAGATGGCTTCACCAACTCAATGGACATGAGTTTGAGTAAACTCTGGAAGTTGATGATGGACAAGGAGGCCAGGCATGCTGCAGTCCATGGAGTCGCAAAGAGTTGGACACAACTGAATGATTGAACTGAACTGAACCCTGTATATAAGTTAAATAAGCAGGGTTACAACATAGAGCCTTGAGGTACTCCTTTCCTGATTTGGAACCAGTGTGTTGTTCCATGTCTAGTTCTAACTGTTGCTTCTTGACCTATATATGGATTTCTCAGGAGGCAGATAAGGTGATCTGGTATTCTCATCTCTTAAAGAATTTTCCAGTTTGTTGTGAACCACACAGTTAAAGGCTTTGGCATAGTCAATAAAGCAGAAGTAGATGTTTTTCTGGAAGTCCCTTGCTTTTTCAGTGATCCAGCAGATATTGGCAATTTGATCTCTGCCTTTTCTAAATCCAGCTTGAACATCTGGAAGTTCACGGTTCATGTACTGTTGAAGCCTGGCTTGAAGAATTTTGAGCATTACTTTACTAGCGTGTGAGATGAGTGCAATTGTGTGGTAGTTTGAACATTTTTTGGCATTGCTTTTCTTTGAGATTGGAATGAAACCTGACCTTTTCCAGTCCTGTAGCTGCTGCTGAGTTTCCAAATTTGCTGACATATTGAGTGCAGCACTTTTACAACAACACCTTTTAGGATTTGAAATAACTCAACTGGAATTCCATCACCTCCACTAGCTTTGTTCATAGTGATGCTTCCTAAGGTCCACTTGACTTGAGTATGATCTCATCTTGACCTAAGCAATGTATACCTGGAAATGTATTTCCAAGTAAAATCCCAATCCAAGGTCATGGGCATGAGGACTTCAGCATATGAATTTGGGGTGGGACACAGTGTAACCCATGTTCTTCAGAAATTCCAAAATAATTCAACATTCTTTTAGATATGAACTTCTATTTCATTTCTGATTCATGAAGCTTTTAATCCTATTTTTGAGTACTGTGGACTATTTGTGTCCCTCCAAAATTCATATGTTGAGATCTAGTCCTCAGTGTGATTGTATTTGGAGTTAAGACTTTTGGGAAGTGATTTCATGAAGGTGGATTTAAGCCCTGGTGAATGGGTTTAGTGCCCTTGTAAAAGAGACCCCAGAGTGCTCCCTCATTTCTTTCTGCCACATGAAGATACAGCAAACAGATAGTCTCTAAAAAGAGGGTCCTCACCAAATACTGTATCTGCTGGTAAGTCTTGGCAGCAAGTCTAGAACTAGACTAGAACTGGGAGAAATAAAGTTCTGTTGTTAATAAGCTACCCAGTCTATGGGTATTTCTGTTAAAGTAGCCTAAACAGGCTAAGACATATAGGTGTAGTTAAAATAAAAAATTTCTATCATATATCCATCTTAGGACCACAGGAAATGAACTACCAGTTCTCACATTCTTTTGTCCAAAAATATTTGTATCCATATTTTTAAGAATTTATGATGAAAATTTCAAAATTATATATAGGTCCAACATATGGTGAACCACAGCATTCTCATCAGTCAGCTTCAACAAACTCCTGTATTCTGTCATTTTTGTTTCATCTTTTCGTCATCACCATCATCTCTTCTTGTTAACCTTATTTAAAAAGAATAAAGACTCCCAAGTTGCACTGATTCACGTTTAGAAAGGATAACCATTGGAGCAGTACAAAAAGACTTGAAAATGAGCTGAATAGATGGTTTTATATTAATAGATTTTTACAACTGTTGAAAAGTGCCTGAAGTACCTTTACTCCCATGGTTTCCAAGTGAGTTTTAACTGAGAAACCCTTCTAATTAAATTTATCTGGGAATTCCAAATAAAATCTCATAAACTCTCATAAACTCATAAATTTATCTGGGAATTCCAAATCTCATAAACTCTACCGTCTTCTCCACTTTCTGTGTAGCTCATTTGAGTCTGAAATCCTTTGGGCCCTGTAGAACACACATTGATGACCACAGTAAAGGAAGTTGTTTGAAACTGTATAGCCACGTGGTTGCAGAGGTAGGGCTGGGACTTGCAAAGCTCTCTTTGTTCTCACTATCTCTCTCATCAATTTTTGAAAGGTTTTTTTTTTTTTTTCCCTCTTATTTGTGTCCCAGACCCAGGGTGATTAAGTCACAGCCTTCATTCCTCTAGGAAGCATGCGACAGTGGCAGTCTGTTTCCTTCCGCCTAAGTATTAGGTCAACAAAATAAAATGTCTACATCAACCTTTGAACTTTGCCACAGCAGATAAATTGAAAATCTTGTTCTTTTAAAAAACTGTGAGAGGGCTTCCCTGATGGCTCAGTGGTAAAGAATCTATCTTCCAATGCAGGAGACACGGATTTGATCTCTGGTCTGGGAGGATCCCGCATGCCATGGAGCAACTAAGCCCGAGTTCCCCAACTGTTGAGCCTGTGCTTTAGAGCCTAGGAACCACAGCTGCCGAAGCCCGCTTGCCCTAGAGCCCACGCTCCACAATAAGAGAAGCCACCACAACGAGAAGCCTGTGCACTGCAGCTAGAGGGTAGCCCCCACTCACCATAATTAGAGAAAAGCCTGCACAGCAACAAAGACCCAGCACAGCCAAATAAATAAAATTATAAAAAACATAACTGTTAGAATAATTGCTCTTCTAGATGATTTTTTTTTTCCTCTCTGTTTGGCCGTACTTCACAGCATGCAGGATCTTAGTTCTCTGACCAGGGATTGAACCTGCACCCTTTGCAGTGGCATCTTAACTGCTGGACTGCCAGGGAGATCCTGGACTTGTTTTCGTATTTCATTTTCCTGTTGTTCATTTCATGGATACAGATACACAGTTGATTTTTGTATATTGATCTTGTATCCTGCAACTTTGTTATTTCAAGTTGAACTAGATTATTTTTAGTTTTGAAATCCTAAATTTGACTAGTTCAGTTCAGTCGCTCAGTTGTGTCCGACAATTTGCAACCCCATGAATTGCAGCAAGCCAGGCCTCCCTGTCCATCACCAACTCCTGGAGTTCACTCAAACTCACATCCATCGAGTTGGTGATGCCATCCAGCCCTCTCATCCTCTGTTGTCCCCTTCTTCTCCTGCCCCCAATCACTCCCAGCATCAGAGTCTTTTTCAGTGAGTCAACTCTTCGCATGAGGTGGCCAAAGTACTGGAGTTTCAGCTTTAGCATCATTCCTTCCAAAAAACACCCAGGACTGATCTCCTTTAGAATGGACTGGTTGGATCTCTTTGCAGTCCAAGGGACTCTCAAGAGTCTTCTCCAACACCACAGTTCAAAAGCATCAATTCTTCGGCACTCAGCTTTCTTCACAGTCCAACTCTCACATCCGTACATAACCACTGGAAAAACCATAGCCTTGACTAGANGAGAACTTTAGAACTGTCATGAAATGGACCCTAGGTTTTCTAGTCCAATCACAATGCGCCTTGCTAAGTGTCTGCACTTGGGTAATGACAGAATTTCCTCCTTGAAGACTAGCAAAGCCAGACACAGAGCTTCCACTTCACTGTTGAATGCAATGCTTTGCAGGACTCAGATTCACTGTCAGAGCTGTCAGAATTATATAGAGAGAAACAGTCTGAAAGTCTCTGTTCCCAGACTCTGGAGAGTATGATATGCGTGAGCCTGTTCTTTAGACCACGGCCATCTTTGCAATATTGATAACAGTGAGTCTCTGGACTATATATCTGGGGTTGGACCCTGTAATTGGGCAATATCTCTGATGTACATTATGAACCTTTAACTGGCCAATCATTTTGAAACCTCAGCTAGCATGTCTATTTGAGGGAGGGAATAGTTCAACATTTAATATTCTTATCTCTTAATTAAACAACTGGTCCAGTGAAGTTATTTCAGCTCTAAGCTCCAACTCAGAATCTAGACTAAGTTGTGGGCAAAGCAGTTAGTATATGAGGCTTATTTTGGAGCCCTTTTAGTGGGGAAGTGCCAAAAAAAGAGCAAGATTTGTCAGCAAGAAAACAAAACTAAAACCAAAAGGTAAATTAAGATGAAGCAACCAAAGCATTTAAAACTTCTTAAAAACTTCTATTAATAGAGAGCAGATGGATGAGTATCTCAAGGAATGAGCCAACATCAGATTCTGCCCACATGGTTGAATATATTATTAATATAAAGACTTTATTCTCAAAAGCACAGCTGAAAACTTTGTCCCCAAGTTCCGGTCATATGGTCTGCAAACTTTCCCACAGAAACAAGATTACCTGAAACAGATTGGTGCTCTCACCCCAGGCAAGCCACCTGATGCAAGTAGAGCTGGAAGTGAGTGTTAGTCGCTTCAGTCGTGCCTGACTCCGTGACCCTGTGGACTGTAGCCCGCTAGGCTCCTCTGTCCATGGAATTCTCCAGGCAGGAAGACTGGAGTGGGCTGTCATTTCCTCATCCAGGGATCAAACCCTCATCTCTCAGGTCTCCTGCATTGGCAGGCTGGTTTCTTTACTACTAGCACCAACTGGGAAGTCCCTAATTATAGCTAAGAGCCTACTAAAATAAGCAATATTTTCCAGAGGATATTAAACATCTGGCTCAAGACTTAAAAACCTATGAAACTACCAGACTGCTTTTTCTGAGAGTGCTAGGCTACTGACTACATTTGGCATTGAAGGCTCGGTGGGTGGGGGGCAGGGACTAATTCTATATTTGAGCAAGGTGTCTTTTTTGAAAAAAATTCAGCTTATTAGGACTTCCTATTTTCTTTTGAATTATCTAGGTTGTTGCATTTTTCCCCAAAAATTTCCTTTCAAAAGAAACATGGGAATAAACTTGCATGTGNGGAAGATCCCCCGGAGAAGGAAATGGCAACCCACTCCAGTATTCTTGCCTGGAGAATCCCATGGACTGAGCAGCCTGGTGGGCTATATAGTCCACAGGGTCACAAAGAGTTGGACACAACTGAGCAACTTCACTTTCTCTTTCCTCTTGACTAAGGTTTTTACATATTCAAAAATATTTGTACACGTTATAAAATTCATTTATTGGGACGTCCTTGGTGTTTTAGTGATTAAGGATCTGCCTGCCAAGGCAGAGAATACAAGTTTGATTTCTGGTCCTCGAGGGTTCCACATGCTGTGAGGCTACTAAGCCCATGCACCACAACTGTTGAACCTGTGCACGAGAGCCTGTGAATTGCAACTATTCAAGCCTGAGCGTGTTAGAGGCTGTCTTCCACAACATAAGCTGCCGCAATGAGGAGCCCGTGTACCTCTGCTAGAGAGTGACCCTCACTTTCTACGATTAGAGAAAGCTCGAAAGCAACCA
This sequence comes from Neotragus pygmaeus, assembly GCA_006410875.1. Classification (NCBI taxonomy): domain Eukaryota; kingdom Metazoa; phylum Chordata; class Mammalia; order Artiodactyla; family Bovidae; genus Neotragus; species Neotragus pygmaeus. The sequence continues at coordinate 852,370 of SJYV01051493.1, read as the reverse complement.
CAAAGACCCAGCATGGCCAAAAAATAAATAAAATTTAAAAATTCATTTATGGTAAATGTACAAGTCCATGATTTTTAGAAATGTATGAAATTGTACAGTCACACAGTCTAGAACATTTTCATGATCTCCACAAGTTCAATCTTTATAAATTTTACTTTCTTAGACATTTTGTTTGAATGAAATTATATAGTATACAAGGTTTTATGTCTGGTTTTCTCCTAGAATAATGTTTTTCAGATTTATCCATGCATTCTAGTGAGCTCCTTTCAGTTGCTGATTAATAATGCATTTTATGGATATATGGTGTTTTATTTTTACATTCACCAAATGTTGGAAATTTGCATTGTTTCCATGTTCTGGCTGTCAATAATGTTATAAGCATTCCTATACATATTGTAGTGTGGACATAAAATGTCATTTCTCTTGAATAGACTCCTAGGAGGAAAATTGCTGTGTTGTATAGTGAATATATATTTTAACTTTTAAAGAAATTGACAAACGTTTTTCCAGAGAGGAAATGCTTGAATGTTCCAGGTCTTCACATCCTAGCCAACGTTTGTTATTTTCTATCTTTTTAATTACAGCTGTTTTAAGAGAGTGAATAGTGGCATTTCCTTGTTTTGATTTGCATTTTCCAGAGGGCTACTGATCTTTTCATGTGCTTTTCAGCTGTTAATCAGTTGTCTTTGCAGGAATGTCTGTTTGAACCTTTTGCTCATTTTTATGTTATTTATCTTTTTTATATTAAGAGTTCTTTGTATATGTTGGATACCAGTTCCTTATGAGATACATGATTTGCAAAATTTTTTTCTTCATCTGTGACTTCTCTCTTCATCTCAATCAAGAGTGTTTTTTTGAAGCTCAGTCATTACGTTGTGTTGAAGTCCAACTTTCCGTGTTTTGTTGTTTTTTTTTTTAATGGGTGGTACCTTTAGTATCATATCTGAGAACGTTTTGCCAACCCCAAATCACGAAAATCTTTTCCTCCTGTGTTTTTTTCAGATATTTATAGTTTCAGCTCTTAACATTTCAGTATGTTATCCATGTTTATGTAACTTTTGTGTCGTGTGAGGGAAGGGTCTAAATTCATATTTTTGCATGTATTTTTAGTTGTCTTGACACCAGTTTTTGAATGCCTATTCTTTTATCCATTGATTTGTCTTGGCAAAAATTAACCATAAGTATTACGAATTCCAAACTCTCAATTTCATTATAGAGGACACTAATAGATGGAGAAATATACCCTGTTCATGGATTGGAAGACTCAATATAGTGAAAATGAGTATACTACCCAAAGCAATCTACAGATTCAATGCAATCCCTATCAAGCTACCTACGGTATTTTTCACAGAACTAGAACAAATAATTTCAAGATTTGTATGGAAATACAAAAAACCTCGAATAGCCAAAGCAACCTTGAGAAAGAAGAATGGAACTGGAGGAATCAACTTGCCTGACTTCAGGCTCTACTACAAAGCCACAGTCATTAAGACAGTATGGTACTGGCACAAAGACAGAAATATAGATCAGTGGAACAAAATAGAAAGCCCAGAGATAATTTACATATCTATTTTTAAAAGTTTTATTTATTTATTTTTGGCTGTGCTGGGTCTTCATTGCTGCACAGGGTTTCACTAGTTGTGGCGAGCAGGGGCTATTCTTTATTATGGTGCTTGGGTTTCTCATCGTGGCTTCTTTTGTGGAGCATGGGTTCTGAGGCACATGGGCTTCAGTAGTTGAGTACATGGACCCAGTAGTTGTGGTTCCCGGGCTCTAGAACACAGGCTCAATAGTTGTGCAGGGGCTGAGTTGCTCTGTGGCATGTGGGACCTTCTCAGACAAGGGATCAAACCCATGACTCCTGTGTTGGCAGGAGGATTCTTCACTACTGAGCCACCAGGGAATCCCCTACATACCTATTTTTTGTGCCAATACCACACTGTCTTAATTACTGTGGTTTTATAGCAAGTTGCAGTATGTATTCTCCAACTTTTTTCTTTTCTAGAATGCACTTGGCTGTTCTAGCTCCTGAATTTTCACATTTTTTTCATCTAATTCATGAACATAAAGTGTCTTTCTATTTATTTAGATATCCTTTATTTATTATAGCTTTAAGTGTATAAGCTCTGCATGGGTGCTCAGTCACTTAAGTCATGTCCAACTTGTTCGACCTTATGGACTATAGCCTGCCAGGTTCCTCTGTCTGTGGAGTTCTCCAGGCAAGAATACTGGAGTGGGTTGCCATGCTTTTCTCGAGGGCTCTTTACCACAAGCGCCATGTGGGAAGCCCAAGCTCTGCATACCCTTTATTAAATTTATTCCTGTTTTTATTCTTCTGATGCTGTTTTGAACAGAATTACTTTAGTCTCAGTTTTCTATTGTTCATTGCTAGTGTATAGGCATAATTGAATTTTGCATGTTGATCTTGTGTCCTGCCTCCTTGCTGAACTTATTACTTTCCAGGAGCATTTTGTGGATTCCATTGACTTTTCTACATATCTTTTCTGTCATCTGCACATAAAAACCTCTTCCTTTGTATGTCTTTCTTTCTAGTTTGGGCCCTTAATTTACTCTGCCTTTTTTTTCTTACTGCACCTTTTAAAACCTTCTGTGTATTGTTGAATAGAAGTGATAAGAGTGGAATCTTTGTCTTGTTTCTGACTTACAGGAGAAATAACTTGGTCATTTATCATTCAGTGCAATGTTGTGCTGTGCTGTGCTTAGTTGTGACCCCATAAACCGTAGCCCACCAGGCTTCTCTGTCCATGAAACTCTCCAGGCAAGAATACTGCGGTGGGTTGTCATGCCCTCGTCCAGGGGATCTTCCCAACCCAGGGATCAAACCCAGGCCTCCCGCATTGCAGGTGGATACTTTACCGTCTGAGCCACCAGGGAAGCCCCAATGTAATGTTAGCTGTTGATTTTTTGTGTGTGTATTTCCTTTATCAGATTGAAGATATTCTTATCTATTCTTAGTTTGTTGAGAGTTTTACCATTAGTAGTGTTGGGTTTTGTCACATGCTTTTTCTGTATCTATTGAGATGATCATGTGGTTTGTTTCTATTAATATGTAATATTACATTAATTGATTTTGGAATGTTAAACCAACTTTGCATTCCTGTGAAAAGTCCCAGTTGATCATGGTGGACAGTCCTTTTTCTTCCTTGCTTGATTTCTTGTTGTATGTTTGCTATTGCTCCACTGTCAGGATAATAATGGGCTCATAGAATGACTTGGAGAATGTTGCCTTTCCTCTATTTGTAAGATAGTTTGTTGATGGTTAGAATTATTTCCTCTTTTAAATATTTGATAGAATTTTTCAGGAGGTTCTCTGGGTCTGAGCTTCTCTGTTTGAAGATTTTTAATTACCAGTTAATTTCTATTCTTTTCTGCATCTGTTCAGACTTTCTGTCTTCCTGGAATGAGCTGTGATGGTTTGTGGCTTTCGAGGAATTTTTGCATCTCATCTAAGTTGTTGAGTTTATTGGCATACAACTCATAACATTCCCTTATATCTTGTTAATGTTTGCAGTGTCTGTGGTGATGTCACTCTTCCCATTCCTGATGTTGTATATACACATTCTTTTTTTTTTTTACTTTACAATACTCTATTGGTTTTGCCATACATCAACATGAACCCACCACAGGTGTACACGAGCTCCACATTCTTATTTTTCTTTTTATCAATCTAGCTACAAGTTATTAATACATAAATAAATCAATTATTACATTGAGCTCAAAGAACTAGTTCTCAGTTTAATTCATTTTCTCTATTATTTTTCCTTTTATCTTTATTATTTCCTGTCTTCCTCTTCCTTTCCTCTTCCTTTGCATTTAATATGCTCTTTTTTCTAATTTATCAAGGTATAAACTGAGGTCATTGATTTGAAAACTTTGTTCTGATGTAGATATTTAATGTTATAAATATTCCTCTAATTATTATTTTAGTGGAATCCTGCAAATATAGATGTGTTGTGCTTTTGCTTTCATTAGTTTAAAATTCTTTTCTAAGTTTCCTTTTCATATCTTTTTTGATCCAGTGGTTATTTAGAAGTACATTTATAGTTTCCAAATACTTGGCGATTTTCCAAGGAACTTTCTGTTTTGATTTATAATTTATGTTCCAGTCAAAGAACATAAATAATTTGTATGATTTGAGTCCTTTTGAATTTATTAACTCTTGTTTTATGGCCCAGAATACGACCTATCTTAGTGATTATTCTGTATGCCCTTGAGAAGATCATGTGTTTTGATGTTTTGGGTAGAGTATTTTCTAAACGTCAGTCAAGTAAAGTTGATGGTTAATGATGTTCATGTCCACTATATCCTTGCTGATTTTCTGTTCTATCACTTATTGAAAGAAGGGTGTTGAAATCTCCAACCATAATTTATTTGCTCATTACTCTTTGCAGTTCTTTCAGTTTTTGCTCCATGCATTTTAAAATGCCACCATTAACTAAATTAATATTTAGGATTTTTATGTTCTCTTGATTAAATGACCCCTTTATCCTTATGAAGTGATCATCTTCATTTTAAGTACTGTTCTTTGCTCTTAACTCTACTTTGATATCAGTATGTTCACTGTAGCTTTCTTTTGACTAGTGTTAGCATAGTATGTCTTTTTCTGTCCTTTTATTTTTTATCTTTGTTAATTTGTTTCTTCATAGTTAAGTTGTTTCATGTAGGCACCACATAACTGGGTGTTGCTTTTTAAATTTTAACTGATAGTCTCTGCATTTGAAAATTGGTATGTTTCATCTTTGGACAGTGGCAGTATAGTCAGTGAGGTTTATATGAGGCACAGTTATTGTTAATTGAAAACTTTTCCCAATCCTCTGCTGTGATGACTTGAAATAGAGTCGACATTGGAAATTTTTTTAAAGTATCAAATTATTGACTATACTGGGTCTTAGTTGAGACATGTTGGCTCTTTAGTGGGCATGTGGCATCTTAGGTCCCTGATCAGGGGTTGAGCCCAGCTACCCTGCCTTGGGAACTCAGAGTCTTAGCCACTGGACCACTAGGGAAGTCCTGACATTGGCAATTTTTGACAGTCTCTGCAGAGATTGAGTTTTTTTTAATGGTATGTTTATACTGTTTTGTTTTAATATGATTATTGGTATGATTGAGTCTGTCATCCTGCTGTTTGTTTTCTGTTTGTCCCATATGTTTCTTGTTTCCATCTTCTTCTTTTTTCATTAATTTTTTAAAAATTTCATTTATGTCCTTTTCTTATTCCTTAGCTATAACTCTTTGGTTTTTTTTTTTAACTTTAATGGTTACTTCAGCATTTATCAGTCAGTGTTCAAGGAATATTATACTGTTTCATGTGTGGTATAACAACTTTACAGCAGCATGCTCCGGCTTCTCCTCTCCCAGCCTTTTTACTGTCACTTGTCAAGCATTTTTCATCTATGTGTGTTTTAGACCCTAAAATACATTGTTCATTTTACTTCTGCCTGTATGTCTTCCTTTAATGTTTTTTTAGTGCTGGTCTTTTGGTCTTGAATTCCTGTTGTCTGTCTTCTTTTTTAAGATATAATTCACATTGTTTACCCATTCAGAGCCAACAATTCAGTGTTTTTAGCACTTTCATAGAATTGCGCACCCTTTATTACAATTTTACTTTAGAATATTTTGCCCCTCACTAAAAAACAAAAAACAAACCCACTTAGTATTCTTGCCTGGGAAATCCTATGGATAGAGGAACCTGGCAGCCTACAGTCCATGGGGTTGCAAAAGAGTCGAACACAACTTGTCAACTAAACAACAAAAAAGAAGCCCCATACCCACTATCAGTTGTTCTTCTCCACACTCACTCACCCTTTTGGTAAGGGACGGATCCTCTACCCTAAATACTATTAGATGGCCCAACATACGATGCCCAGCCCTGACAGCAGTTTATTAAACACATATACTCATGGCTCTAAGGAGGACGAAACCTCACAACAATGGGGATGCATCACGTCTCTCTTGGGAGCAAAGTGAACAAACATGGGCTTTTTTGGGGGGCAGGCTTTATAGGAATGTGAGAATGAGTTGACATGATTGGCTTGTCTGAATAATTTCACAGGCTGGCAGAGAAATGAAACTTAATTAAGAATCTGGTAGCATGCAGCTGATACAGTTTTTTGGAACCCTTTTCACTGGGAGGGCATATCTGATGAGAGTTCGGAAGCTCATGGTTGGGCCTTGGGGGCCCATGAGGCTCAGGGATGTCAAGACAGCCTTCTTGCGGAATCCTCAATTTCAGACCTTAAACAACAGCAGTTAATCTCCATTCCTCTCTAGCTTCTGACAACCACTGATCTACTTTCTGTGTCTGTGAACTTGTTTATTCTGGACATTCCATATAAATGATTGCCTCATATGATATGTGGTATTTTGTGTCTGACTTTTTTCCCTTAACATTGTATTTTCAAGGGTCATAGCATGTTTTAGTACTTGACTCCTTTTCCTGCTGATTATTATGCCATTCTATGGACAGATCACATTTTATTTATCCATTCCTCAGTTAATGGGCATTTCCACTTTTTTGGCTATTATGAATAGTGATTCCATGAACATTTGGGTACACATCTCTGAGTGTATGTATGTTTTCACTTTTCTTTGGTATATATATAGGTTTTCCTTTGTTTTTGAAAGCTTTTAAGCTGGATATAAAATTTGGATTGGTAGGCTTTTATTCTTTACATGTCTTTGAGATACTCCTCCACTGTCCTCTAGTTTGCATTATTTCTGATAAGAAATCTGCTATCCTCCTTATTTTATTCTTTTTGAATATACAATGTTTTGGCTGCTTTTAAATTTTTCTTTTCATCATTGGTTTTAAGCAGTGTGGTTACAATGTGTTTTGGTGTAGTTTTCTTCCTGTTTTTTTGTGTTTAGAGTTTCCTGAAATTCTGGAATCTGTGGATTTATAGTTTTCATCAGATTTGTAAACATCAGTCATTTTTTTCTTCAAATTCCTTTTCTCCCCTGCCCTTTTCGCCCCTCCCTCCACCATCCCGGGACTCCATCTAGTTGGTTATTCATACAGTTGGTTGCTTGAAGTTGGCCCACAAAGAAGAACTGACATTCTTTTATTTGGGGGGGAATCCTTTTCCCCTGTGTGTTTTATTTTGGATAGTTTTTATTGCTGTGCCTTTAAATTCAGTATCTTCTTAAAAATCTAATCTGCTGTCCACCTCACCCAATATATTTTCCATCTTAGATATTGTGGTTTTCATCTCTAAAAGCTTGGTTTGAGTCTTTTTTGTGTGTTCTAATTTCTGCTTAGCTTTTTGAGCATATGAAATACAGCTATAATAACTTTTTAGTGTCTTTTTCTGCTAATCCTAACTTGTTGATTTCTGTTGATTGATTTTTCTCTTTAGTATGGATGTCTTTTTCTGCCTCTTAGCATTTCTAATAATCTCTGACTAGATACATGTCATTTTGAAATTTACATTGTTGGATGCCAGATCATTTTGTATTCCTTTCAGTCTTGAGATTTGTTTTAGAATGCAGTTAAATTACTTGGAAACACTTTGATCCTTTCAGCTCTTTCTTTTATGATGTGTTAAGCGGATTTGTCACAAGGCTGTCTGGATAAATTATTCTCTACTCCTGAGGCAGGATCTTTTTCATACTCAGTACCCTTGTTATGTGTTTTTATAGTCTGTAAAAGAAGGACACTGTGGCCCAGCCTGAGTGCCACTAATTCCTTCTGAAGCCACATGTTCCCTGATCAGTATGCTACTGCATCTTGAGGGGAGCCTTCTGCACACCTCCAGGATTCTCTCCTGCCTGGTACCCTGTCCAGTGAACTTCAGCTGTCCTGCTCTCCCTGGACTGTCAGCCACAGGATGTCTCTGTATTACAACATGGAGATTCTCTTAAAACAAGGACTCCTCATTGTTTTCTGAATCTCAGAATTTCTGCCTTTTTGTTCCCCATTTCAGTTGGGATGATAAATTCAGTCCCTTTTTCTCCAATTTGGATGGAAGAGAATCTGCCCAAAGGTTTTGACAGATGAATAAACCACTTGGCATATGAATTCTTACATGGATTTTTTTTTCTTAAATGACTTTTTTTCAACAGATTTTTATTAGTGTTTTAAATTCTTTTCATGATAAATGTCTTGATCTAAGTATGTTTTCTGTTACCTTTACAGCTTACCTCTGAAGACTGATTTGCTAGATAGTCCAGACTTACTGGAAACAACCATTAATGAGGTAACTGGGGCACCTGACACCATGGACACCTCCCAAGCCCCAGGTGAAGTGAGCACAGCCACCAGGCAGGCTGGGTTAGAGGGACCTGAAGGTGAGCGCAGGAGTAAGTAAATGTTCTGTGTGATATCAGCGACTTTAGTCTACGTCTTTTGAAATGAGCTGTTTGTCAGTCACTTAAAGAGTATTTTATGCAGCAGCAGTTGAATTTGAAATTTTAATGTAGAATAGACATTAAACATAATTTAAACATAAAACATAATTTAAACATTAAACGTAATTTAATGTTATGCCTTCTTGCCTTTTTGGCCTAAGGGTCCATTGAAATGTTTAAGATCACATAATTGATACCATTAAACATTTGTGTCATTTATAAGTCATTAAACATTTTTGAATTTTCAAATTTGCTTTTTGTTTCTTGAGTAAAAATTAAGAAAAAAATGTTTCCTTAGAGATTATCTAGGGCACAGGATTGAACAAATGTTTGGACATTACATTAGTGCATAGGAAATATTTTGTTATTAATGAGAGCTGTTGTTGCCCAGACCCACAAAAATAAATAATCAAGAAAGAATGCTGCTGTCCTTAACTTTTTAAAAGGTTAAAAGGAAATAAGAAATTGCACATATTTCTATCTATTTGTGAGTTTGGTTTGATATTAAAACATAACTGTCTTTAAACAAAAGCTGTCTGTTGAATTTCAGTGTAAGTATGATCATTTAAAAGCAGCTTATGTTTACATGGCTCTTGGAAATTTTGATTTCTTTTTCTAAAATTAAGCACCATCTTTTAAACAGCTTATAGGAAATTGCCAGTGAGTATGCTGTTCTCTCTGAAGAGTGTAGAATACAGCAATAGGATTTAGTAATTTGGAAAGACACGATAAAAACTTTCACAGTGCTTCTGGTTCACAGAATATGCTGAATTACTGCTGGTAGTGGGCTTCCCTGGTGGCTCAGAGGTTAAAGCGTCTGCCTGCAATTCGGGAGACCTGGGTTCTATCCCTGGGTCAGGAAGATCCCCTGGAGAAGGAAATGGCAACCCACTCCAGTATTCTTGCCTGGAGAATCCCACGGATGGAGGAGCCTGGTGGGCTACAGTCCACGGGGTCACAAAGAGTTGGACACGTCTGAGCGACTTCACTTTCACTTTCAGTTGGTTTTAAAAATCTGTTCTTTTGTTCCTGAAGTAACCACTACAAATGCACTGTTAAGCAAATGTTCTGGCATGTTATATGTTATGTTTTTATTGACATCTACCATATTTAAATTGTTATTCTGAGTCTGAGGTCTGGGAAACATAAATTCAGTTCAGTTCAGTTTAGTCGCTCAGTCGTGTCCTTCACGACCCCTGAATTGCAGCATGTCGGGCCCCATGGACGGAGGAGCCTGGTGGGCTGCAGTCCATGGGGTTGCTAAAGGTCGGACACAACTGAGTGACTTCACTTTCACTTTTCACTTTCATACATTGGAGAAGGAAATGACAACCCAATCCAGCATTCTTGCCTGGAGGATCCCAGGGACGAGGGAGCCTGGTGGGCTGCCGTCTATGGGGTCACATAGAGTCGGACACGACTGAAGTGACTTAGCAGTAGCAGCAGTGACTTAGCAGCAGCAGCAGCAACAGGCCTTCCTGTCCATCACTAACTCCCGGAGTTCACTCAAACTCACGTCCATCAAGTCAGTGATGCCATCCAGCCATTCATCCTCTGTCGTCCCCTTCTCCTCCTGCCCCTACTCCCTCCCAGCATCAGAGTCTTTTCCAATGAGTCAACTCTTCACATGAGGTGGCCAAAGTACTGGAGTTTCAGCTTTAGCATCATTCCTTCCAAAGAACACCCAAGACTGATCTCCTTTAGCATGGACTGGTTGGATCTGCTTGCAGTCCAAGGGACTCTCAAGAGTCTTCTCCAGCATCACAGTTCAAAAGCATCAGTTCTTTGGCAGTCAGCCTTCTTCACAGTCCAACTCTCACATCCATACATGACCACAGGAAAAACCGTAGCCTTGACTAGATGGACCATTGTTGGCAAAGTAATGTCTCTGCTTTTCAATATGCTATCTAGGTTGGTCATAACTTTCCTTCCAAGGAGTAAGCATCTTTTAATTTCATGGCTGCAGTCACTATCTGCAATGATTTTGGAGCCCCCCAAAATAAAGTCTGACACTGTTTCCCCATCTATTTCCCATGAAGTGATGGGACCAGATGCCATGTTCTTAGTTTTCTGAATGTTGAGCTTTAAGCCAACTTTTTCACTCTCCACTTTCACTTTCATCAAGAGACTTTTTAGTTCCTCTTCACTTTCTGCCATAAGGGTGGTGTCAAACATAAATTAGCTTTGATTTATTCATAATTTCAGAATGATGTTTTAATTTGATTTTTTAAAAGTAATAGTTATCGGGTTAAGAAAACATCTCTGTTACTCAGAGCACCTTGTTTTATTATACTTTGCAAATATTGTGCTTTTTTGCCAAATGACAGTTTATGGCAACCCTACATTTTCAGATAATGGGTAGCATTTTTTAGCAATAAAGTATTTTTTAACTAAAGTATGCACATTATTTTTTTTTAAACATAATGCTGCTGCTACTGCTAAGGCATTTCAGTTGTGTCTAACTCTGTGCAGCCCCATAGATGGCAGCCCACCAGGCTCCCCTGTCCCTGGGATTCTCCAGGCAAGAACACTGATACTACTGCATGTTTAATAAGTAGACTACAATATAGTATAAACATAATTACATGCACCGGGAAACCAGGCAATTCACATGACTCACTTCACTGTGGTGATCCAGAGTTGAACCCACAGTATCTCCAAGGAATGCCAGTATTTCTCATGTACTTTTTTTGCAGCAATTGTTTTTGGTTATTTTCCAGTTTTCACAGCCTTGCTTTGGACTCTGTCTCTTGTTAGAAATAGTTACTCTTTGTCACTAGAAAGATGTGATATGTAACAGATAGAGTCCATCAGTGTTTAGATTCAGCCAGAAGCATGCCTAGTTTAATGTGAAGTATTTTCAGAATTAAAATAAAAAGTCTCTTATAGAATGGTAACATTGATTCTATTTTCATTTTATGTCTGTCCATTGTATATATTAAAAGATGCTTAAATTAAAACTTTAATTAATTTGGAAGAAAAGCTGTGACAAACTGAGATAGCGTATTAAAAAACTGAGACATTACTTTGCCAACAAAGGTCTGTCTAGTCAAAGCTGTGAATTTTCCAGTAGTCATGTATAGATGCGAGAGTTGGACCGTGAAGAAGACTGAACACCAGAAAATTGATGCTTTTGAGCTGTGATGTTGGAGAAGATTCTTGAAAGTCCCTAGGACTGCAGGTAGATCAAATCAGTCAATCCTAAAGGAAATCAATCCTGACTATTCATTCACTGGAAGGACTGATGCTGAAGTTGAAGCTCCAACACTTTAGCCATCTGATGCAAAGAGTGAACTCCTTAGAAAAGACTCTGATGCTGGGAAAGATTGAAGGCAGGAAGAGAAGGGGACAATAGAGGATGAGATGGTTTGATGGCAACACTGAGTCAATGAACATGAGTTTGAGCAAGCTCCAGAAGATGGTGAAGGACAGGGAAGCCTGGTGTGCTGCAGTCCTTGGGGTCATAAAGAGTTGGACGTGAGTAAGCAACTGAACAACAACAACAGTTGTCTGGATTTGAAAAGTGTTTAAAATTCTTTCAGCACTTCAGTAGTGTTGTATGAACAAACAACGTTTATTTAGTACACACTTTCTAGGGGATTATATTGATTTTGAGGAATTTGATAGAACACACTAAGGATGCTTAGAAAGGACAAGACCAAGTGAGACTTAATAGCTTCAAATATTCAGAAGCCTTTTATATCAGGGAATTTATGTCACCTTCTTAGTGAATCTTGAATCAGCAGTTTGAAAATATAGCAAAGCCAAACTGAAAAGAGTTTAGGGAAGAATCTTTTAAACTGTTCTTGCCATATATCAGAAATAGATATCTTACAGTGAGTGGGCCCCCCATTACAGACATTATTCAAGCAGCACTTAAATACTGTTGGAAGTTATGACAGAAGAAATTCTTGAATTATGTAGGGGTTTCATTAGTAAGACCTATCCAGTTGAGACTCAAAACATTTGCTCAGTGTCAATCAATGAAGCTAGAGCATTTTGATATTAAGAATTAAGGTCTTATACCAAGATACGAATCTTGGTGTCCAATTTATTCCATATTTTCTTTCGGTGATGATGTCAAAACCCTGATTGACTTGGGTAAATAGTTAATAAATAGTAATTCAAAAAAGAAAAGCATTTATCCTACAGTCTCGGGCTATTTCTCAGCCAAACAGAAATAGCAGAATACGCTTTATTTTAACCAGTTCCCCCTCACTAGCACAAGCCAGCAGTATTAGTTTAATAGCGTAAGTAAAGTGTTGTGGTCCCAGAATCGTCATATTAAACTTTAGTGTCAAATCATTTGAAGCATAAGCAAAACAAGAGGTGGCAAGTAAGTAAGAAAATGAATATGGAAGATTTTGAGATTAATGTTGAATTAGTGATTCTCAGTTTTTATTGTACATTAAAATCACCTAGAGGGTTTTAAAAACTACAAGTGCCACTCAAAGCTGGTCCACTGGGACAACCCTGAGGGATGGAATGGGGAGGGAAGTGGATGGGGGGTTCAGGGTGGGGGACACATGTACACCCATGGCTGATTCATGTCAATGTATGGCAAAAACCACTACAGTATTGTAAAATAATTAGCCTTCAATTAAAGTAAATTAATTTAAAAAGCAATAAAAACTACTAGTGCTGTAAAACTACCTTCAGAAATCTGATATTGTTATTCTAGGGTCAGCTCTGGGAATCAGTATATCTTAGAAGGTCCCAATCTGATTCTAATGTGTAGCCAAGGGACAGATTTACAGAGTTAATTGATGAACACTTTAGAAGATCTCTCTGACTGAGAGGAAATGACTTCATAATTTTCCCTCCTTTCTTCTCCTTGATTGCTTAGAAATTATTAAGCATTCAGTAGCTTTTTTGGTTATGCGGACAGTGTATAAGTTCAAATTCCTACCAAATTGATTCCTGTACAATAAGAACAACTAACAGTTGTTAGTTGAAATAGAATTCATTGTATTTAATGTATCATCTTTTCAGTGGTTGGAGGATTTTACTTGTATTGTACAGCCTGGTTGCAGGTAGTGAAGATAAGATGCTTGTCCTGCATCACACCTGACTGATGTTACCAGTATGTGATAGGTTGAGTCAGTGAGTTAATACATGTGTGTTCTTCATCAGTTTATTTTTAGGCCCCATACAGTCAGGAAACAAGGAGAAGAAACGGCTAGGTGCTAAGGTTTGCAGGTGGAGCTTGGGTTGTGCTTAGGAAGGAAGGGTGGTGTCGCAGGTGCTCTGTGCCTTTGAATCTCCTAGCTGGTGAGCTTTCTTAACCCCTTGTGCCATGAAGAGTCTACATCGAGTGGCATTGTAGGAGCAGAGCAGATGCAGGAAATGTTCCTGTTTAGGTTATAACTCTTACTCAATTCAGTGGTGAGTTTCCTGGTTATAGAAGGAATGTCTAGTCCAGGGTGATCTGGATTATTACCTTTTATTGATGGTAACTGGTATTGAGGGGAGGCAGTGAAGAAAGCCTGAGTCTGTACACTTACAAGCTGTGACAGCATGGCGGACTAAGTGGCTGTTCTCCTTTTTTTTTTCCCTCCAGCATTCATAGATGCCTCAGAGAAGCTCAGACACCTTGAAATGGAAAACAGTCCTGTGCCAGCTCCTCACCCCAACGTGGATGTTAATATTAACAGCCAGGTATTCAGAGATCTCCTTCACGTGCCTATCATACAGCCCCAGACTTCCCAGAAATGTTTTCCACCCAAAGCTAATACTTTTTCTTTTCTTTCACTGGGAAATCTGTCTGTGCTGAACTCTTAAAACTTGTTATATAATTTTAAAAGGTGAAATTTGTGGATATTTAGGAGGAAACTTGGACAGCAACGTTAAGAATTATAAGGTCATCTCATGTTTTTCCTTTAGATTCAGCCCATCCCTTCTCTAATTATGTTTAGTGAGTCTTGATTTAGTTGAAGAAATTAATTGAAAGGCTTTTAAATTGTAAACAGATTTGTTTGGAAGGGAACTGCTCTGTAATAACCAAAGATGAGACGCTAAAGCTTCATCTCTCATACCCTTCACCATCCTGTCCTCTTGGAGTCTTTAGGCATGTGGTGGGGTGACATACCAGTTAAACCAGTTAAACCTCAATTAACTATTTGACTCTAATTAAATTTTTTATTATTTCTACATTAAATAACTTATAGCAGTAGCTAAAGTGGGAATAGGATAAAAATAGTTGCCCCCAATAATGGAAGAGTGAATTTCAGGTAATAGTCTGGAGACAGCCTTTTATTTTTTACCTATATCTAGGCAGTAGATAACAAAGACCTGCTGAATGAATTTTGTTTTGACTTGATTTTAAAGAGGAAAAAGGAACATCTGACTTGCAGTTCTCTTTCATCCTTGGATAACTAGCTGGACTTCTTCAGAGACCAGTATGGGGCACAGAGGGACTTTGTTCTTTCTTTCATAGTCATTGTTACAACTTCCTTTAGAATATGTCTTTTTTTTTTTTTTTTCATCCTGTTACATTTTTCATTGAAATGTCTTTGAGAAGCTGATTCAATTTCAGAAAGCCTTTCCATTTTTGACCCTCAGTAATTCTCAATTATATGGTCTCTTTCCTTCACATTGTCAGTTTTTCTACTATCTTTGTAAGGTAGGGGAATGTAGGGTCAAAGTCAGAGGGTCAACTAAAGCTTTCAATGAAAGCTTAGGTGGTTGACAGTTTGACAGAAATTTAGTGGAGGCCTGGAGTGATCCTGAAGAAGACTGAAGCTCAGTAAATCCTGACAGGGAGTTGAAGGGTAATTGTTGCACAGGAAATTCATTGAGCAGCTGCTTGTTTTTTTTTGGCAACATTCGCTGCATATTTACCAGAGGATCTATTAGATTAGTTATGAAACCTTGGAAAAATAAGTACAAGTGTGGGTTCAAGACAGGAAAGGGAATATGAGAGAGGGTTAGGTGAAGGATGGTGTGCCATGAAGAAGTGTTTGGAGCTCACATAGCTAGGAAGATAATAGCTAATATTTGGTGAAGGCTTGCTCTATGCCAGGCAGAAATAATAAGAAAGAGTTTAGTGCTGTACTGACAAATAAGAGATGTCAGACTACCTTACCTCAGCACTTCAACTAGTGCTGTGTACAAGTTTGTCAACTGAATTAAAAAAGCACAACCTAAAAGTTGAGAGTTATATGTTATTTGACAGAGTTTCTTAGGACTTGAAGCTTGGGAGACATTATCTCAAATAACCCTGAGAGACTGCTTCAAAGAGGGGAGGATGAGCCCAGATTCATAGGAGTTTTTGCAACAAAGACCTGGTCATAATCATCAAAAGATTAGTGTTAATAAAAGAAAACCAGCTATCTCACATTAAGGAATTTAGTACTTTTCTATGTATTGATGTTCAGTCTCTTAATTCATGTCTAACTCTTTGCCACCCCATGAATTGCAGCACACCAGTCTTCCTTGTTTTCGGTGTCTCCTGGAGTTTAATCAAACTCATGTCCATTGAGTTGGTGATGCCATCCAACCATCTCATCCTCTGTCGCCCCCTTCTCCTCTTGCTCTCAGGATCTTCTTTAGTGACTCAGCTCTTCACATCAAGTGGCCAAAGTATTGGAGCTTCATCTTCATCATTAGTCCTCCCAATAGTATTCAGAGTTGATTTCCTTTAGGATTAACTGGTTTAATCTCCTTGCAGTCCAAGGGACTATCAAGAGTCTTCTCCATCACTCAATTTGAAAGCATCAATTCTTCAGCACTCAGCCTTCTTTAGGGTCCAACTCTTAGATCCATACATGACTACTGTAAAAACCATAGCTTTGACTGTACACACCTTTGTTGGCAAAGTGATGTCTCTACTTTTCAATGTGCTGTCTAGGCTTGTCATAGCTTTTCTTCTAGGGAGCAAGTGTCTTAATTTTGTGGCTGCAGTTAACATCCATAATGATTTTGGAGCCCAGGAAAATAAAATCTGTCACTGTTTACACTTTTCTCCATCTATTTGGCATGAAGTGATAGGACTGGATGCCATGATCTTTGTTTCTTCAGTGTTGAGTTTTAAGCCAGGTTTTTCACTCTCCTCTTTCACTTTCATCAAGAGGCTCTTTAGTTTCTCTTTGCTTTCTGCCATTAGAGTGGTATCATCTGCATATCTGAGGTTGTTGATATGATCCCAGCAATCTTGATTCCCAGCCTGTGAGTCATACAGCCCAGCATTTCGCATGATGTACTCTGCATATAAGTTAAATAAGTGGAGTGACTATACACAGCCTTGACATACTCCTTTCCCAATTTTGAACCAATACGTTGGCCCTATAGACTGTAGCCTGCCAGGCTCCTCTGTCCATGGAATTCTCAATGCAAGAATATTGGAGTGGGTTACATTCCCTTCTCCAGGGGAATCTTCCCAACCCAGGGATCAAACCTGGATCTCCTGCATTACAGGTCAGGGAAGCCCTTGGTTTACTGTGTATAGGAAGATGTGAGAGTCTGGGCTCACTGCAGTCATTCCTTGATACGCACTTCAGCTGTCTGGGGCTAGCATCGTGAGTTTCCTCAGAAGCACCATCACGGTGGCTGCAGAGGCTGACTACTACGTGGGCTTCACAGTGGGCTGGTTGGTTGTCTCCATCCTGAGTTCCTTCAGGGCTCACTGTCCAGTGGCTGAAATGTACTGGCTTGATGGCTGCATCATCCTTTGTTTACCCATACAGCAGCAATCTCAACTTGATTCATATATTTTCGTATATCTGATTGTGCTGGATCTTAGTTGCAGTACATGGGATCTTTTAGTTACAGCTCGTAGGATCTTTTTCCCTGACCAGGGATTGTACCAGGGCCCTCTGTATTGGGAGTAAGGAGTCTTGGCCCCTGGACCAGCATGGAAGTTCCCTTGATTCATGTTTTATTTATATATGATGCACTTTTAATCCACTCTGATTTCTCTACCTCTGCCACTAACTGTTAATGTTTGCTTAAGGAATGCAAATTAATCTTAATATCAGCTTTACTAAGTATAGTAATTTTAGGATGACAAGCCTACTGTAAATAAAATATATTCTAAAGCAAAGTGTCAGATGTTGGATGTTTGGCTCTAAAAATTGGGTAACTGAGAAGCTCTTAGGCTAATGAATTTTCAGATGGCAACAACTGGAAAGTACAGTGTGAAAGGCAAAATCAGGATCTATGAATATTTTGAAAGGCTGGAATGATGAATTGGATTTAAGACTATATATCATGACAAGTCTGACACAAATGTAGGGGTTAGGATCAGGAGGTAGAATGTAATAGGTATGTGTAAAAAAAAGTTTGAGAATTTTGTAAACATTATGAAGTGTAACTGCTGAAACCTCTCCATTGTATTAACTGAAAGGGCTTAAAAGGGGAGCTCCAACCATAGTATTAAAAAGGAAGAGAGATAAACATGATTTCAGAAAACTAAAGCAGTTTGAGAAGAGAAGGAGTATAGTTAAGAACCTTGAAGAACGGTTGTAACGAGGCTCAGCAGTCTCAGGAAAGAATACATCAGTTATCTGAGGAGCTATGATAACAGGAAGTAAAGTATTGATAACTGGTTTTTTAACAGTCTTGGAGAAGAGCTATGGTCAGTGAGTGATGAAATTAGGCAGATTTCACCTCAGTGTAAGAAAACACATCCTAACATACCTGGGAATCAAACAGATAGCTAAGAATGCAGCAAATTCCCTAATGTGGGAAGTTCCTCAGGCTAAGACTAAAGTCAGCCTTTGGATATTTTGGAGGTTGGATGTACTTGGAGGCTGGAGCATTCTTGTCACCTTCGGACGCCCTGAATCTTGGGTTCATTGTTGGGATTCTTCCCCTTTCTGGGTGCCTCCTGGTATGGGGCATGTGTTCACAGTGTCTGCCTGATCTGTGTCTTTGGAGTCCTTTAGGGCTTATGCTGTGTCAAGACTTGAAGACTTTTGAGTTACCTTCCTCCTCTTAATTATTTGAGACAATTCCAGAATTTTCTTTATCTTCAAATTTGAAGAATATTTTTTTTTCCTGGTCCTTGATCAGAAAATGTTTAAAATGCTTAAAGTAACAAAATATAAGCTGCATTTGTTAGTGAGGATGGGGATGTGATTAAGGCATGACCTTTTGCAGCTATCTTTATATTGTAAAGGTTTAAAAGAAAGGCGTGATGACTATGTTCTCTTGACCACTCATTAAAGGTCAGTAAATGTTTAAGTCATAGTAGCTGTATAGTGTCTATCATTGTACTCAACTGTGCCACCATGGCATGCCCGTGGCCATAGCTGTGTGGGCCTGGGCGTGGCCGTGTTCCAGTAGAGTTTACTTACTAAAACAGATGGCGGGCCAGGTGTGACCTGTAGGTTGTCTTTCTCTTTTTGGAAATGTAATACTACAGCAGATTGCTGCCACACGTGACTTGAAATAGTCTTTGTCACTTTTAATCTTTTGATTTTTTTTTGTACCCAAACCGTAAGAAGGTATAACCAAAAAGTATATCAGAAATAAAAATCTGCACTCTGAAGAAACCAAAGGATAAAGATGCATTTGTTACCTGGGTTTTGACCCATGAACCTTAGAACTCAAGACTGTGAACGTAGTAAGTTCTGAGTTGCTGACAAATTTAAGCGGTTTTTATGGGATAAGGAGTTATTTGTTGTTGTCAGCTGATTAGTTGCCTGGTTGTCTTCGTTCTTAATTGAATCAGAGTAGCTGAGTCGGGAACAAGGAAGCATAGAGCTGCCATGAACAGACTTGCATGGTGCTTGGCTGCTGTCCTGTGCCAACCTTTGGGAAGGGTTGTACATCCCCATGAGGGTAGGTTAAGTGTCCTCTGTGTGCCTACCTTGGCTGTCTTCATTCTGTCCCTGAAATAAGTGACTCCAGGTGTTTCAGTTTGGTTCAATAAGTAGTTAACTTTCTTTCCCCCTACCCTCAATTTGGACACACAAGTGTGGCAGTTGGTCTGACCTCCCTTTGGGAAATTGAGTCAGTCCTCAGATGTTAGCTGTACAAAGGCCACACTTCTCCAGGGATCAGTGAGCTGTTGCATATTATGTAAGGTAAGTAGAAATACTTTTACAAACACAAAGGCTAATACTCTCTAACAGTAATTGCTGTAGGGGGAAAAAATAATTTTTCCTTCTACTCCTCTGAGTTGTTGGCTGAGACTTCTGTAACAAAAAACAGATTAACAAGAGAAAAACAGAAGTTTACTGTTATGTGTACCTCAGGTACAGATGGGAGATACCAGGGGAGAATAAGTAACTCTCAGGCTTAGAATTCCAGTTAAATTCCATCTTCAGCTAAAGTCAAACGAAAGAAAAGTGTAGGGGAGGGTTCAAAGAAAAGCAGGGTAAACAGAAGTAAGGCTTCTTACGCAGCTTTGAGTCCTTGTTATTCAATAAGAGTTTGAGTTGTTTGCAGGGATGAATGTTGGTCTTTCCTAGTATAAAGGAAGGAGGGACTCCTTTGTAAATTCCTGTCCTGCTTTTAGATAGATAGGAGAAGGACAAAGCTTTTCTTAAATCTGCTGCTTCTCAGTTGTCTTCAGCTCAAAATAACATGCCACAGGTGGCATATTTGGGGATGGCACGTTCTGCTACCCTCACTGCCATGGCTTTTTCAGCTGGAACAATAGTTGCTTGCTAAGTCACTTTAGTTGTGTCCGACTCTTTATGACCCTATGGACTGTAGCCCATCAGGCTTCTCTGTCCATGGCATTCTCCAGATGAGAATACTGGAGTGGGCTGCCATGCCCTCCTCCAGGAGATCTTCCTGACCCAGGGCTCCAGCCCACGCATCTTGTGTCCCCTGCACTGGCAGGCGGGTTCTTTACCACTAGCGCCACCTGGGAAGCCTGAAACAATAGTTGCTAATATTATACTAATGTTGGTGCAGGTGTTTTAAAAAGTAATTTTTAAGTCTGGAAATCAGGCTGTTTAACTGCTGGTAAAGTGGTTAAAACCTTTGTGTATATTTAGTAAAAAAAATTCAAGGTAAATTGTATTTATTCTTCTAAAGCAGGATTCTTGCAGATCACGGACCTACCCAAGAATAATTATAAGAGATGTCTTAAACCCTATGCAGTTGAACATGTATTCTTTTTTCTTTTATTTATTTTGTCTGCAGTCGGTCTTAGTTGCAGTGAGTGAGGGGCTTCTTTCTGGTTTCAGAGCACAAGCTCTAAAGTGCTTGTGTTCAGTAGTTGTGGTACATGGGCTTAGTTGCTCTGTGGCATGTGGAATCTAGTTCCCTGAGCAGGGATCGAACCCACATCTTCTGTATTGGACAAGGTGAATTCTTAATCACTGGACCACCAAGGAAGCTCCTATTCTTACTTTAATTCACTTACATATTTTTCAGCAAAGTGGGTCCAAATTTTATTAAATTCTCAAAAAGAGTAAACCACACCAACCTTAAAACAACTCTTTGCATCTTCCCAAAGTTAGAGCTAAAAAGAACTTTACTTTACTTAAAAGGCTTATATAATTTTTTAAAATTAAATAATTTCAATTTTTCTGAGGCATTTAAAGAAGGGGCTCTCCAAAATAAGATCTCTCTGTGTTTAAAAAAAAAGTACCATTGCTCTTTTGAGTTTTACTACTTACACCAATTCTTTGCCATATGTGTTTGACTGTATAAATGGCCTACCTATGTTTTCTAGCCAAGATTGTTTTAAGAGTGCTTTTGAGTCTGGATCTAATGGCATTCTGGTTCAGAAAACCAAATCCCCCTAAAACTGACTTCCCCTGCTGAGTTTGTGATTAATCTATCTAAAAATTGATTACCTTCCCCCTCAGAATTGAGAAACATCAAAGAAAAGGGAGAATTGGACCCCAAACAGGACCCTGTTGGGCCATCCCAGGTACAAAAAGCCACTCCACATCCCTGTTTCCTGTTTGTAGGAAAAAGGCCGTAATCTCCTGGGCCTTCCCCACGTTCCAAAGAGCAGAGTCTAGCAGTTAATGTTTAGGACAAGAGCGTCACAGGACTCCTGGTTTGTTCTGAAGGGATTTGGGTAACTATCTGTGCCTGTCTTTGAGTTGTTCTGCAAAAACTAAGACCGCCCCACCCAAGTGGGGGATGATGACTACATGATGACCACAGGCAGGTACAGGCAGGTAGTCCCCAGACTGGTTGGAGCCAGGAGGTTGAGATTCTCAAGACATCACCCTATTACCTCATCACCAACCAATCAGAGGGCTTCCCCAGTGGCTCAGACTCTGCCTGCAATGTGGGACACCTGGGTTCGATCCCTGGGTGGGGAAAATCCCCTGGAGGAGAGCATGGCAACCCACCTCAGTATTCTTGCCTAGAGAATCCCACAGACAGAGGAGGCTGGTGGGCTACCATCCATAGGGTTGCAAACAGTTGGACATGACTGAGCAATTAAGTACAACCAATCAGAAGAACGTCCACAGGCTGGTCACACTTCCTGGACCCTGTCCCCTCACCCCATCTTTAAAGGCCTTTGCCAGAAAGCCATTAGGGAGTTCTGTGAGCTGCGTGTTCTCTTTTCTTGGCGCCCTGCAGATAAACCCCTGGTTTTCTGCAAACTCCTGCTGTCAGCTTGGCTTTCTGCACTGCAGGCACCTGAGCCCTGGCTCGTTAACAAACTGAAGTAGACTTTGGATCCACTCTAACCTGACATTAGCTCCTAACTAAGCTGATTCTGACAGTGAGGACTGCTCTGCAGGAGAGTTGAGCATCTAGTCTTGTTAGAACAGGTCTAACTTGGGGTGTTTAGGAATCAGAGTGTGTTTTAAATTATTTTGGTCTTCTCTTTCCACATTTTGGCCATCCAAGGAAGATATATCAATAGCATAGTAACTGGATATTGTTGGATTTGCATCCTGTAATAAAACTATATTAAAATATTTTATAGCTTTTACACTGAACTTGTATTTCAGTAATCTTTTTCTTTTATATGCATGGAAGGTAATTGTACAAAATATAGATTTTATTTATGTTTATTTCTGGGGTTTTTTTGGTCATGCTATGCAGCTTGCAGGATCTTAGTTCCCCAGTCAAAGATTGAATCTGAGTCCTGGCTGAAAGTGCTGAGTGCTAACCACTGGACTGCCAGGAAATTCCCCACAAAATATAGATTTTAAAAAGCAAGTAATTATAAAACTTCCATTATCCCAGTCCTAAGAGATAACTACAGTTAACATTTTAAAGATACGTACTTCCAGCCATTGATACGTGATAAATATTTTTTTAATTAAAAATGCAATAATATTGTTCTATAGCTGCTGCTACTGCTGCTAAGACACTTCAGTCGTGTCTGACTCTGTGCGACCCCTGCCAGGCTCCCCCGTCCCTGGGATTCTCCAGGCAAGAATACTGGAGTGATTTGCCATTTCCTTCTCCAATGCATGAAAGTGAAAAGTGAAAGTGAAGTCACTCAGTTTTGTCCGACTCTTAGCAACCCCATGGACTGCAGCCCACCAGGCTCCTCCCTCCATGGGATTTTCCAGGCAAGAGTACTGGAGTTGGGTGCCATTGCCTTCTCTGGTTCTATAGCTAATCAATTGTAATCTCTTTATTTCAATAACACATTAGCATTAATAGTTAAATGGCATGCATAGGTCAACATTGTGTTTACTCAGTCAGTCTCCTATTCGACATGTCACTAATTTTCACTGTCATAATCAGTGTTGTGATAAACAGTCTTTTAAATAAATATCCTGCATTACCTTTGATTATTTTCCTAGGAAGTAGAAGTGTTAGGTTCAGGAATTCCCTGGTGGTCCAGTGGTTAGTATTCAGTTCTTTCACTGCTGAGGGCCCACGTTCAGTCCCTGATCTGGGAGCTAAGATCCTACAAAAACCACTCGGCATGACAGAAGTGTTAAGTCAAATTTCAGAAATAATTTTAAAGCCTTTGGTACTTTTGCAAAATTGCCTTCAGAAAGATGGTAACAATCACAGGTACTTTTGTGATGTGTGCATTGAATCCTTGATTTTTAATATAGGCAGGAAGAGAAATATCTGCCTAGGTCTGTGGCAGGTTGCTTTGAGATGCTGTGATATGCAAATATAAATGTTGAGCAAATAATACAAAGTCTGCAATGTAATTCTCTCTGAAAAGAAAATGTCAGTGCATTTGAACTAGCCATTCTTGTTGTTCAGTCGCTCAGTCATATCCAACTCTGCAACCCCATGGACTACAGCATGCCAGGCTTTCCTGTCCTTCACCATTTCCCAGAGCTTGCTCAGACTCATGTCCATTGAGTCAGTGATGCCATCCAGCCATCTCATCTTTTGTCCTCTGTGGACTTCCTTGGTGTCTCAGACAGTAAAGAATCCACCTAGAATGTGGGACTTCTGGGTTTGATATCTGGGATGGGAAGATCCCTTGGACGAGGAAGGCTGGAATCATCTTGGGCAGAAGATCCTGGCAGTATGCAGTCTATAGAGTCACAAAGAGTCAGACACAACTGAGTGACTGAACTAGCTATGCTATGCTATTTTTCCTGCCTTCATCAGTCAGTTCAGTTGCTCAGTCGTGTACAGTTGTTTGCGACCCCATGGACTGCAGCATGCCAGTCTTCCCTGTCTACCATCAACTCCCAGAGCTTGCTCAAACTCCTGTCCATTGCATAGGTGATGCCATCCAACCGTCTCATCCTCTGTCATCCCCTTCTCCTCCTGCCTTCAATCTTTCTCAGCATCAGGGTCTTTTCTAATGAGTCAGTTCTTGTCATCAGGTGACCAAAGTATTGGAGCTTCAGCTTCAGCATCAGTCCTTCCAATGAATATTCAGGACTGATTTCCTTTAAAATTTACTGGTTGTATCTCCTTGCAGTCCAAGGGACTCCCAGGAGTCTTCTCCAAAACCACAGTTCAGAAGCATCAATTCATCGGCGCTCAGCTTTCTTTATGGTCCAACTCTCATATCCATACATGACTACTAGAAAAACCATAGTTTGAGTATACAGAACTTTATCAGTAAAGTCATGTCTCTGTTTTTAATATGCCATCTATGTTGGTCATGGCTTTTCTTCCAAGGAACAAGTGTCTTTTAGTTTCATGACTGCATTCACCATCTGCAGTGATTTTGGAGCTTAAGAAAATAAAGTCTTTCACTGTTTCCATTGTTTCACCATCTATTTACTGAGAAGTGATGGGACCTGATGCCATGATCTTCGTTTTCTGAATGTTGAGTTTTAAGCCAGCTTTTTCACTCTCCTCTTTGACTTGCATCAAGAGGCCCTTTAGTTCCTCTTCGCTGTCTGCCATAAGGGTGGTGTTATGTGCATATCTAAGGTTATTGGTATTTCTCCTAGCGATCTTGATTCCAGCTTGTGAGTCATACAGCCCGGCATTTCACAGGATATACTCTGTATGCAAGTTAAATAATATACAATATTAATATTTTTAGTGATGCTTCCTAAGGTCCACTTGACTTTGCACTCCAGGATGTCTGACTCTAGGTGAATGATCACACCATTGTGGTTATCTGGGTCATTAAGATGTTTTTTGTATAGTTTTGTGTATTCTTGTCCCCTCTTCTTAATATCTTCTGCTTCTGGCTCAGAGGTTAAAGCGTCTGCCTCCAATGCAGGAGACCCGGGTTCGATCCCTGGGTCGGGAAGATCCCCTGGAGAAGGAAATGGCAACCCACTCCAGTATTCTTGCCTGGAAAATCCCATGGATGGAGAAGCCTGGTAGGCTACAGTCCACGGGCTCACAAAGAGTCGAACACGACTGAGCGACTTCACTTCACTTCTGTTATGTCCATGGTGTTTCTGTCCTTTATCTTGACCATCTTTGCATGAAATGTTCCCTTGGTATCTCTAATTTTCTTGAAGATAACTCTAGTCTTTTCCATTGTATTGTTTTCCTGTGTTTCTTTCCATTGATCACTGAGGAAGGCTTTCTTATCTCTCCTTGCTATTCTTTGGAATTTTGCATTCAAATAGATATATATTTCCTTTTCTCCTTTGCCTTTTGCTTCTCTTCTTTTCTCAGCTATTTTTAAGTCTTCTCAGACAATTATTTTGCCTTTTTTGCATTTCTTCTTCTTGGGGATGGTTTTGATCACCGCCTCCTGAACCATGTTACAAACCTCGGTCCATAGTTCTTCAAGCACTCTGTCAGATACAGTCCCTTGCATCTATTTGTCATTTCCACTGTGTCATCATAAAGGATTTGATTTAGGTTTAGTGGTTTTCCCTGCTTTCTTCAATAAGTCTGAATTTTGCAATAAGGAGTTCATGATTTGAGCCACAGTTGCCTCTCGGTCTTATTTTTTGCTGACTGTATAGAGCTTCTCCATCTATGGCTACAAAGAATATAATCAGTCTGATTTTGGTATTGACTATCTGGTGATATCCATTTGTAGAGTCGTCTTTGGTGTTGTTAGAAGAGGGCATTTGCTGTGACCCGTGCATTCTCTTGGCAAAACTCTGTTAGCCTTTGCCTTGCTTCATTTTGTACTCCACGGCCAAACTTGCCTGTTAGTCCAGGTATCTCTTGACTTCCTACTTTTGCATTTCATTCCCCTGTGATGAAAAGGACATCTTTTTTTGGTGTTAGTTGTAGAAGGTCTTCTAGGTCTACATAGAACCTATCAACTTCAGCTTTTTTGACATTAGTGGTTGGGACATAGACTTGGATTACTGTGATACTGAATGGTTTGCCTTGGAAACAAATAGAGATCATTCTGTCATTTTTGAAATTGCACCCAAGTACTACATTTTGGACTCTTGTTGACTGTAAGGGCTGCTCCATTTCTTTTAAGGGATTCTTGCCCACAGTAGTAGATATAATGGTCATCTGAATTAAATTCACCCATTCCGGTCCATTTTAGTTCGCTGATTCCTAAAATGTCAATGTTCACTCTTGCCAGCTCCTGTTTGACCACTTCCAGTAAACTTTAATGTATGGACCTAACATTCCTGGCCTCTTATTGAGGTATAATTGACAAAATTTAAATACATTTTAAATGTGCCATTTGATAAATTGATAGAAGTATACATTGTGAAATGATTCCTACAGTCAGATTGACGGTTAACACATCCTCACCTCACTTTAGTTAGTTTCCTTTTTTTTTTTGATGAGGACACTTGAGATCTACTTTAAGAGTCCACATTTAAGTAATACCATGAAGTATTTATTATTCTCTATCTGACTTAGTTCACTTAGCATAATTCTTTCTAGCTTTGTCTGTGTTGTTTAAAATGGGAGGATTTCCTTCTTTTTAAAGGTGGAACAATATTTCATTGTGTATGTATATTTATGTGTGTGTGTCTGTGCATTTTACATCTTCTGTATCCTTTCATCTATTGATGGACATTTAGGTTATTTCCATGTCTTGGCTGCTGTGCATAATGTTGCAGTGAACATGGGGGTGCAGACACCTATTTGGGATTGGGAATTTATTTCCTTTGGATGCGTACCCAGAAGTAGCATTGCTAGGTCATATGGTGTGAACTAGTCATGACTGAAAAAGGATACAGGGTCTTCTTTCAATCACTGGGAACCATTCTGTAGTCTGGAAGATACAGTCTAGTCCAAACTAGTGATTCTCAAACTTTTATATATATCAGAGTCACATGGGAAAGCTTGTTAAACATTCAGATTTTGGGATCCCACCGAGAGGCAGGTATGTGGAGACCACACTAAGAAAAAACAGATTAGAATAAGCACATAGTTAAATTTTTTCAAATCTGAACAAGTGGTGCAATATGTAATCCTGTATGTTGGCAGATGGCCAGTTGTACACAACAAAAGCTATATATGAGGCTAAGAAAATGTTTAGAATGAGTTTGTTATTTCATTTCAGTTCAGTTGCTCAGTTGTGTCTGACTCTGCAACCCCATGAATCGCAGCACGCCAGGCCTCCCTGTCCATCATCAATTCCTGGAGTTCACTCAGACTCGAGTCCATTGAGTCAATGATGCCATCTAGCCATCTCATCCTCTGTCGTCCCTTTCTCCTCCTGCCCCCAATCCCGCCCAGCATCAGAGTCTTTTCCAGTGAGTCAACTCTTCGCATGAGGTGGCCAAAGTACTGGAGTTTCAGCTTTAGCATCATTCCCTCCAAAGAAATCCCAGGGCTGATCTCCTTCAGAATGGACTGGTTGGATCTCCTTGCAGTCCAAGGGACTCTCAAGAGTCTTCTCCAACACCACAGTTCAAAAGCATCAATTCTGTGGGGCTCAGCCTTCTTCACAGCCCAACTCTCACA
>SJYV01051493.1:761516-823211 GCA_006410875.1 Neotragus pygmaeus | reverse complement strand
TTCTGTCCTTTATCGAGCCCATCTTTGCATGAAATGTTCCCTTGGTATTTCTAATTTTGTTGAAGAGATCTCTTCAACAAAAGAGAGTTGTTGAAGAGTCTTTCCCATTCTGTAGTTTTCCTCTATTTCTTTGCATTGATTGCTGAGGAAGGCTTTCTTATCTCTTCTTGCTGTTCTTTGGAACTCTTCATTCAGATGCTTATATCTTTCCTTTTCTCCTTGGCTTTTTGCTTCTCTTCTTTTCACAGCTATTTGTAAAGCCTCCTCAGACAGCCATTTTGCTTTTTTGCATTTCTTTTCCATGGGGATAGTCTTGATCCCTGTCTCCTGTACAATGTCACGAACCTCCATCCATAGTTCATTAGGCACTCTATCAGATCTAGTCCCTTAAATCTATTTCTCACTTCCACTGTATAATCATAAGGGATTTGATTTAGGTCATACCCGAATGGTCTAGTGGTTTTCCTTACTTTCTTCAATTTCAGTCTGAATTTTGCAATAAGGAGTTCATGTTCTGAGCCACAGTCAGCTCCTGGTCTTGTTTTTGTTGACTGTATAGAGCTTCTCTGTCTTTAGCTGCAAAGAATATAATCAATCTGATTTCGGTGTTGACCATCTGGTGATGTCCACGTGTAGAGTCTTCTCTTGTGTTGTTGGAAGAGGGTGTTTGCTATGACCAGTGCATTTTCTTGGCAAATCTCTATTAGTCTTTGCCCTGCTTCATTCCATATTCCAAGGCCAAATTTGCCTGTTACTCCAGGTGTTTCTTGGCTTCCTACTTTTGCATTCTAGTCCCCTATAATGAAAAGGACAACTTTTTGGGGTGTTAGTTCTAAAAGATCTTGTAGGTCTTCATAGAACCGTTCAACTTCAGCTTCTTCAGTGTTATATAGTAAGGACAGGGCTTCTCAGGTGTCACTAGTGGTAAAAAACCTGCCTGCCAGTGCAGGAGATGCAGGACACACAGGTTCAGTCCCTGGGTTGGGAAGATCCCCTGCAGGAGGAAATGACAAGCCACTCCAGTATTCTTACCTGGGAAATCCCCATGGAGAGAGGAGCCTGGCATATTCTGGTCCACAGGATCGCAAGGAGTTAGATGTGATTTAAGCGACTTAGCACAGCACATAGTAAGGATGATGGTAATGGTGATTGTTATTATTGAATGTCATTTATTTTAAATTAGGTAAATTAAATCAGCTGTAGTGTGGTGGTGAAGTCGCTCAGTTGTGTCTGACTCTTTGCGACCTCGTGGACTGTAACCTACTAGGCTTCTCCATCCATGGGATTCTCCAGGCAAGAATACTGGAGTGGGTTGCCATTTCCTTCTCCAGGGGATCTTCCTGACCCAGGAATCGAACCCCGGGTCTCTTGCATTGGAGGCAGACGCTTTAACCTCTGAGCCACCAGTGAAGCCCTCAGCTGTAGTGTAGATAATTAAAATTATTATTAATTTTTCTCCCATTTTTTTTTCATAATAGTTAATTTATGTTGTTTTAATTATGATCTTCATTCAGTGGACTTGTACTTTATCATTTTAGTAAGCTTTTACCTGAGAGTGGCCTCTTTGTGGCCAAATAACTTAAGTCTCAAGCACAGTCATCTACCCAGTAACAGCTCTAGGGAACAGCCTGTGTAGGGCCCGACCTAAAATCCAGTTGAAATTAATTACAGCAGATGGCACACTCTCTTCATGTGTGGTTTAATTCAGGCATTTTCCAGGGTGGTATCATTAGTTACTCAGTTGGCTTAAAGACAAATTAAAGACAAAAGGTGGCTGGATGATTTTCAGGGGTCCCTACCTTATTTGTGATTACTGATCTTAGTTCAAAACCTCAAGAAAGAGCTGATTCCTCCTAGAATAAGATGGCCGACTGAAACATACGACTCTCTCTCAATAGGAACTTTCACCAGTCCTTTTCTGTTTCCATTTAGTTGAATTCTCTCAGTTGCTTACAATGTGTTTTTAATATCCAGGAGGAAGTGGTAAAGTTAACCGAGAAATGTCTGAATAATGCCATCGACAGCCCAGCGCTGAATACCAGGAGAGTTCCTCCTGACTTGAAGAGTAATATTTTGAAGGCTCAGGTGGAAGCAGTGCAGAAGGTAAGCTGCCTTCACAAGGTCCCACTGAAGTGGAGGGAGACCCTATGGAACAAAGAACACACACAGATGGTGGACATGAGTGAGCAGGCTAGTGATGAGACAGAGAGGGCAAAACCAGGAAACATGCTCAAGGTGGCAAATGCCTTTCCATCTCTAAATTCTGGTCAGAGTAGATTAAGATGGGGCAGTCATGAAGTAAGAAGAATAAAGTTTTTTAAAAGTCAGATTCCTATAGAAGTGAGTCCCTAATCTTTTGTCACTTTTATAGCTGGAAACCCTAGAGTGATTTTAGATCTTTATCAGTTCATTTTTCCTCCCACCCATCTATCCCAATTCAGCAAAATTATTAGCTGAACAGCTGATTCAGCAAAGTTATTAGTCATATTATTAGCAACTGAGTGATGGTTGCAAGACGAGTTGGTTGTGACATCTTGTGAAGGACACAGTGTGTAGAGACCAGCCCCCAAGAAGTTAATGGCATCCATGCTCTCAAAATCGGCTTTTCCTTGGCCCTCCCACCTGTCAGATTTACTCTCTGTGCTGAAATAGGGCAGAAGCCTGTCTTACTGCGTCCTGTTGTCAATGAGGATTTCCCAGTACCTTGTTGTTGAGAAGAGGCTCTTTACCCATCCTGTCCCAGGCACAGGCCTTGAAGAGAACTGGAAGAACTTGAGGAATGTTGTTCGTGTGTTTTCTGTACCTTCTCACCCAAATGTAAACATAAAACATAATGTTTACATATTAAAAATAATTATGGAATCTGTCAGTACAGGCTCTGGAATTAGACAGCTGGAGCTTGAATCCTGTTTCTTATCTACCACGTGCTAGCTTTGTGACTTGGCAAATTAGTTTATTTCTCTGAGCCTCAGTTAAATTATGTTTAAAAGGGGGTAATGGTAATACATACCCTAAGGTGGGTTGTACGGATGAAATAAAATAATAAGTATGAAGGCCGTGGAGTGACTCTTGGCAGGCACATAGTGAGTGTTTAGCAAATATTGGTCCCGATGCTGACACTGCCTCTTGTAGCAGCAGAGGTGGTGGCAGCTGTTGTCATCTGACGTTTCAGTTGTATTTCTGTCTTGACTCAAACGAGAGAGAAATAACTTCGATAGCTCTAAATGAAAGAGATTTTGTTTTATAGTTTAAAATCATCCTACAAGGAAAAACTCAGGACCAGGTGCCTTCATTGTTAAGATTATGAACATTTAAGGAAGAAATAATAACAATTGTTTATAAGCTCTTGCAGGAAATAGAAGAGCAAGGAGCATGTCCCAGCTCACTTACAAGGCTGGTTTTACCCTGATACCAAAGTCAGAGAGAGGTTGTACAGAAAAAAGCTGCTACAGACCGAAAGTCCTAAACAAAATAGAAGCAGATCTTACTCAACAATTAATAAACAGGACAGTAACCATGGCCAAAAGTTTATCTTGGGGAAAAAGGTGGTTTATCATTCAGAAACCAGTATAGTTCAACATACTAAAAATCAAGGAAAATTGTCTCCATTTATATAGAAAGGACATTCCACAGAATTTAAGACCTGATCATGATAAATGTTCACAACAAAATAGGAAGAGAGTGGAACTTCAGCTTGATAAAGGGTGTTTATGCAAATAACGTACAGCTAACCTCATACTTCATAGCTAAAGTTAACAACTGACCATCCCTGTGTGGGCAGTAATGGACTGCCTGCAATGCACATGGCTGGTAAGAACATAAAATATTACAGGTACTTTAGAAAAGAATTTGGTAATATATTAAACATACACTTCTTGTGTGACCCAGCAGTCCCACTATTAGGTATTTATCCAAGAGTACTGAAAACATAGGTTCATACAGATATTGGTACATGAATGCTTCTGGCATCTTTGTTTGTAGTAGGTAAAAACTAGAAGTGATCTAAATGTCCATCAGCAAGGAAACAGATAAACAAACGGGCTATATCTGTAAAGTTGAAAGCTACTCAGTACATAAAAAGGAATGTGTTGATGCATGCAACACCATGGGTGAACCTCAAAAACATGCCTCTCTAAAGAGGGAAGCACAGAAGACAGGTGTTATCAATCCATTTATATGAAACTGTAGTGCTGCAACTACTGAAGCCCACATACCTGGAGCCTGTGCTCCGCAAGAGAAGCCACCACAATGAGAAGTCCATGCACTGCAACGAAGAGTAGCCCATGGTCACTGCAGCTAGAGAAAACCTGCGTGCAGCAACAGAAACCTGCAGGCCAAAAAAAAGCACAAGCCGTGGCCGGCTGCACGTGTGGGTTTTTCATGGGATTGCATTGGAAACCTCAAGGGAACTTTTGGGGGCAGGGGACATGTTATGTATGTTGATTGTAGTGTTGATTAGGTATATTTTTCAGAATTCATCATCATACATTTAAAATGTGTGGCATTTTGCTGTATGTAAATGATACTCAATTAAATTAAGGGAAAAACTGACTTCTTCAGAAAGAGTTTTTAGATTTCTCTTCTGAAATATTCAGGGAAAAATAAAAAGCCAAATACACAGCTTAACATCTATTTCTTCTTTTGATAAATTTGAAAAATTCTGGCATTGAATATTTTTGGATTCTGTGTATATTGACCAACATACAGGTGGTGTCTTAAATCATGGAGAGCTATCTAGTAAAGCGTATGGATTTGCATACCTATATATTGAAGTGGGCACTTGGTGTATGAGTTCAGATGTGAATAGGACTGCACTGGGTGCAGTTAACTGATATTTCCATGAATGAGGTGTGATTACCTCTTTCTAGAATAGAAGCAAACTGGTTATTTCTATTTTTACTGCAAAGGAATATAAATTTCTTCTTATTTTAGTATCATCGATAGAGATTTAATTTTTGTGATTTCCTTTTCTTAGGTTACAAGAGAAGATCGCTTGTTAAGTCATAAAAATGCCAGTGTTCAGGATGCTTCCACAGACAGGTAGAGTGCTGGGGAGATGAAAGTAAACTGATACTCTTTTCCTCTTACCTTTGTTTGGGGGGTACTTTTTTTTCCTTTCTTTTCAAGTCTGTGACTACTTGGTTACAGAATATCTATTTGAAAGATAGTTTGACTCACTCTTCTATCCATTAATACATAGCTTCTTAAGCCCTACTTGTAGATCATTTGAAGATACTCCTAATTAGTCTTTTTTCATTCTCATTCTTCTTCAGCTGATTGAAACCTTTGAAGATATTTTTAATGTTGTAAGATACTTGATAAGGAGTATGTGCAATATCTCTCAGGTGTGGCAGTTGTCTTGGTGCCATCCTGTCAACACAGTGGGTTGTTTCTATAAACTTTGTTTCTGCAGGCTCTCACGTGATGCACCCAAGTGTCTTTTCAGTCCCCTCTGAGTTCTTTCTGCCTGTCTTTTCTTGTTGACTATTACACCATTTATTTATCTTACTAGATTTCTGCCGCCTGCTCTATGCCAGTTTGTTTTGTTCATCTCTCTGTATCCAGTGTTCTGTGCTTAGTTGGTGCTAAACATTGTTGAGTGAATAGTCTGATTAATGCTGTTCAGTTCCAGGTACTGTCATCAACATAACACTTAAGTGCATGCTTTGTATAGAGGACTTTACAGTTAGTACTCAGCAAACTTACTGGTGATCAGGGTAGAACTGGAATTCCAGCTTAACCTTTTAATTAGTTCTAATGAATCAATTTTCCCACATCATTTTAAAATCATGTATTTTGCTGCATCAGGTCTTCGTTGCAGCATGCGGGATCTTTGTCTTGTCAGGTGGGTCTTTCACTGCAGCACTGGACTCACTAGTTGTGGTCCGTGGGCTTCAGTAGTTGCAGCACATGGGTTCGGTTGCCCTGTGGTGTGTGGGATATTAGTTCCCTAACCAGTGATCAAACCTGAGTCCCCTTCCTTGCAGGGTGGACTCTTTACCACTGGACCACCAGGGAAGTCCCTTGCGCATAACATTTTTAATACTANGGCAAAGGAGAAAATGAAAGATAAACCCATCTGAATGCAGAGTTCCAAAGAATAGCAAGGAGAGATAAGAAAGCCTTCATCAGTGATCAATGCAAAGAAATAGAGGAAAACAATAGAATGGGAAAGACTAGAGATCTCTTCAAGAAAATTAGATACCAAGGGAACATTTTATGCAAAGATGGGCACATTAAAGGACAGAAATGGTTTGGGCATAACAGAAGCAGAAGATATTAAGAAGAGGTGATAAGACTATACAGAAGGACTATACAAAAAAGATCTTAATGACCCAGATAAACACAATGGTATGATCACTCACCTAGAGTCAGACATCTTGGAGTGCAAAGTCAAGTGGACGTTAGGAAACATGGCTGTGAACAAAGCTAGTGGAGGTGATGGAATTCCAGCTGATCTATTTCAAATCCTAGAAGATAATGCTGTAAAAGTGGTGTACTCAATATGCCAGCCAATTTGGAAAACTCCGCAGTGGCCACAGGACTGGAAAAGGTCAGGTTTCATTCCAATCCCAAAGGCAATGCCAAGAATGTTCAAACTATGACACAATTGCATTAATTTCACACTCTAGATAAGTAATGCTCAAAATTCTCCAAGCTAGGCTTCAACAGTCCTGAACCAAGAATTTCCAGATGTTCAAGCTGAATTTAGAAAAGGCAGAGGAACCAGATCCAATGCCAGTATCCACTGGATCATATAAAAAGTAAAAGAATGCCAGAAAAACATCTACTTCTGCTTCATTGACTACACTAAAGCCTTTGACTGTGTGGATCACAATAAACTGGAAAATTCTTAAAGAGATGGGAATACCAGACCACCTTACCTACCTCCTGAGAAACCTGTATGCAGATCAAGAAGCAGCAGAACCAGACATGAAACAACAGACTGATTTCAAATTGGGAAAGGAGTACGTCAAGGCTGTTTATTGTCACCCTGCTTATTTAACTTATATTCAGAGTGCATCATGCCTAATGCCAGACTGAATGAAGCAGAAACTGGAGTCAAGATTCTTGGGAGATATATCAATAACCTCAGGNGATCAAGAAGCAGCAGAACCAGACATGAAACAACAGACTGATTTCAAATTGGGAAAGGAGTACGTCAAGGCTGTTTATTGTCACCCTGCTTATTTAACTTATATTCAGAGTGCATCATGCCTAATGCCAGACTGAATGAAGCAGAAACTGGAGTCAAGATTCTTGGGAGATATATCAATAACCTCAGGTATGCAAATGACACCACCTTTTTTAATGGCAGAAAATGAAAAGGAACTAAAAGAGGGTCTTGATGAAAGTGAAAGAGGAGAGTGAAAAAGCTGGCTTAAAGCTCAACATTTGAAAAGCTAAGATCACATGAAGTCCCATCACTTCATGGCAAGTATATGGGGAAACAGTGGAAACAGTGACAGGCTTTATTTTATTGGGCTCCAAAATCACTGCAGATGGTGATTGCAGCCATGAAATTAAAAGGTGCTTGCTCCTCGGAAGAAAAGCTATGACCAACGTAGACAGCATATTAGAAAGCAGAGACATTACTTTACTGACAAGTTCCGTATACTCAAAGCTATGGTTTTTCCAGTAGTCATGTGTGGATATGAGAGTTGGACCATAAAGAAAGCTCAGTGCTGAAGAACTGATGCTTTTGAACTGTGGTGCTGGAGAAGACTCTTGAGAGTCCCTTGGACTGGAAGGAGAGCCAACCAGTCAGTCCTAAAGGAAATCAGTCTTGAATATTCATTGGAAAGACTGATGCTGAAGCTGAAGCTCCAATACTTTGGTCACCTGATGAGAAGAACTAACTCATTGGAAAAGACCCTGTTGCTGAGAAGGATTGAAGTCAGGAGGAGAAGGGGATGACAGAGGATGAGATGGTGGGATGGCATTACTGACTTGATGGACCTTAGTTTGAGCAAACTCAGGGAGATGGTGAAGTACAGGGAAGACTGGCATGCTACAGTCCGTGGGGTCACAAAGAGTCAGATAGACTGAGCAACTGAACAACAACAACAGTGTTTCCATCTATATTTTAGGATTACTTGTCCTAGTTCTGTGAAAAGACCTGATAGGCATTTTGATAGGGATTGCATTAAATCTGTAGATAGCTTTGGATAGTGTGACATTTGGCAATATTAATTTTTCTAAGACATGAACATGGGATATCTTTCCTTTCTTTGCATCATCTTCAGATTCTTTCATTCATTTAAGAATATAGTTTTCAAAATAAAGGTCTTTTACCTCCTTGATTAGGTGGTGCAGAGGTTAAAGCATTTGCCTGCAATGTGGGAGACCTGGGTTTGATCCCTGGGTCAGGAAGGTCCCCTGGAGAAGGAAATGGCAACCCACTCCAGTATTCTTGCCTGGAGAATCCCATGGATGGAGGAGCTTGGTAGGCTACAGTCCACGGGTCACAAAGAGTCCAACACGACTGAGCAACTTCACTTTCACTTTCACAGTGCAATTTTAAATGGGATTGTTTTCTTGATATCTCTTTTTGATAATTTGTGTGTCGAAAAGTAGGACTAATTTCTTATTGAAGAGTTCGTTTTTCTTCTTCCTGAGGAGGCTGCTTATGACCCCTGTGTGACCTCTATCAGTCCTCCATGTTGTGAACATACCTTTCTCTTCCTAGTGCTGAATTAAATGAGAACACTGTGCCCGTCCGTGGAGACTCTCTGGCTCTGATGCGAACCACACCTGCAGAAAGTGGGTCTGCTCTGAAGGTAACAATTACTGCCACTTTTTAAGGTTTCTCCTCACATTCTACTGAGTTGAATCTTGGTTATAC
Source organism: Neotragus pygmaeus (assembly GCA_006410875.1). NCBI lineage: Eukaryota > Metazoa > Chordata > Mammalia > Artiodactyla > Bovidae > Neotragus > Neotragus pygmaeus. The sequence goes on along the minus strand of SJYV01051493.1, from coordinate 814,366 downwards.
AGGACATCTGGTGAGTTCTAATGGACACCAGAACTTAAGCTGTGAAAAAAGCACTGAGCCTCACTTCTCTAGGGAGAATCCTATTGTCAAATCCTATTGTCAAACCCAGGAGTAGCTCAGGGTTTCTTCTCCATTTTTGAGTTATTTGTTGTTATTTTGTTTTTTTAGATGATCTCTTATTTTTGGTTTTATATGCTGATTCTACTTCCCTAGTGTCTGAAACAGAACACTGCACATAGTAGGCAGTAAATAAGTATTAATTGATCAAAAGTAACATTCTGAAATTGTGTTGTGTTATAACCAGCTTATCTCAAATCCTACCTTTCTTGTATCCACTTGTCACACACCCATTGTTGTTTATTTGCTAACTTGTGTCCGAGTCTTTTTGTAACCCCATGAACTGTCGCCCACCAGGCTCCTCTGTCCGTGGGATTTTTTAGGCAAGAAAACTGGAGTGCTTTCCCATTTCCTTCTCCAGGGGATCTTTCTGACCCAAATATCAAACCTGCAGGCGGATTCTTTACCACTGAGTTACTGGGAAGCCCCACATACCCATACCAGTTCAGAAATCATAGCAACCCAGTTCGTTGCCCTGGGAATGTTTTAATTTGCAACTTAAACAACAAATTATTTTTGTAAATGAACAGTTACCATTTGTTCTTGTATTGCATAAGCACATTTATCATAGAAATTTACCAAATATTTTGTAAAAAGAAAAAAATTAGCAATTACCTGTATTCCCACTAGTCAAACTTTGGGGTTTTAAAAAAGGAACCTAAACTATTTTCAAACTCGAGATTCCTTTCTGCTAATTAAAATCCTAAAATGATATATTGACATGTTTGATCATTGAAGATCATTAGGTGGAACGTCAGATGTGTTTAGGAACAGAGAAGGACATTTGTCCTCCAAATATATTGCATGTTGTGTACCAGGATAGCATGCTAGGCTTTGAAAATTAAAAGATGACTGAGACATGGCCTCTTCTTTCAAACTGCTTTATAGTACAGTTGGAGAGAGGATTTTAATACGTTGTGGTGGAGATATGCACAGGCTTTCGGGGCTCACTAGGTCACACAGGGTAAGAAGGAGTGGGATAAGAGGAGGGAGATATGAGAAGGGAGAGGACAGTTACTTCATATGTGGGATTAAAATTGAGTTGACACTGAACTGGAGATGTACCATGGCCTGAGGACAGATAGACAGAAATGTATAAATAAAGGGTACACCCTGGGTACTTACGACCCTTATTTCCAGACTTGAATTTCATCTTTTATCCTTTTAACATTCTTCCTATGCATCCCCCCAACACATACACACACTGCTGTACAGAACTCTGTTTGTATAAGGTGCTTCAAATATTGATTAGACAAAAGTGTTAAAGTTTGTGGGGGAAATTTACGTTATACTCCTTTGTGAACATTAGGGCACCCACACGTGTGAATGAAGAAGCACTGGGAGTCCGGGCCTCGCCTCACTTGCTGGCTCCTTGCTGGCTGAACCTTTTACCTCTCTTCTCTAGTTCAAGAGCTGAGAGCCAGGACAGGCCTAAACCCTACCCAAGCCTTGTCTTACCAGAAGGAGTAACTCTATAAAAATTCACAAAACCCTTGCAGGTTTTAAAGTTCTGACTGTAGACTAGGTTCTCTCCAACACAAGTGAAATCATTGGTAACTATGGCTCCTGAATGTCCCCATTTGTTTTAAGATTAACACCAACCAGGCATGGGTCCAAATTATACACTGCAAGGATATGGAAAAAACTGTTCGGTGATTAATGGGTCATTTGACATCTATGTATTTTGTCTTCCACAGGATGCTACAGATGAACTGGATGCCTTGCTGTTGTCTCTAACTGAGAATCTCCTTGACCACACAACCACACCTCAGGTAAAGATGCTTTAAAACAGGAAGATGGAAAGGTATTTCTGTTTGAAATTGTCCCTGTTAGATTCCAATTTTTACCTTCTCTATAATTTAGTAAGACTTTTCATTTCATGAATTTATATTTCAGTAACCACGTAGCATTGCTTTTCTATACTAAGTTCTGCCAGCTTGAATCTATGTATCATTACATAACCACATGTTAACTGTGAACCTATTTGTAACTAAAGTGAAAGTCCCTCAGCTGTGTCTTTGCAACCCCATGGACGGTAACCTACCAGGCTCCTCTATCCATGGAATTCTCCAGGCAAGAATACTGGAATGGGTAGCCATTCCCTTCTCCAGNATGTTAACTGTGAACCTATTTGTAACTAAAGTGAAAGTCCCTCAGCTGTGTCTTTGCAACCCCATGGACGGTAACCTACCAGGCTCCTCTATCCATGGAATTCTCCAGGCAAGAATACTGGAATGGGTAGCCATTCCCTTCTCCAGGGATCTTCCCAACCCAGGGGTTGAACCCAGGTCTCCCACATTGCAGGGGGATTCTTTACCATCTGAGCCACTAGTGAAGCCCCTGAATACTGAAGTGGGTAGCCTATCCCTCCTCCGGGGGATCCTGCCAACCCAGGAATCGGACCAGGGTCTCCTACATTACAGGAGGGTTCTTCACCAGCTGAGCTACCAGAGAAGCTCTTTTTGTAACATCATCCTATTAAACAGCATGAGAGGAGCGTGTGGGGGTAAACCAGCTTCTAAACAGTTCAGACAATAAAGAGTTTTAATTGAAAAATAAAACATTTACAGAAAGTTGGAATCATAAGAATGGTTGACATTAAACACACTGATCTTTATTTGAGTTTGGGAGATACTGTGTTAAGTACTGTGTGTGCATGCTAAGCCATGTCCAACTGTGAGCATGATACAAATAAAAAACAGTCCCTTCCTGCCAGAGACATGGAGACTAGGTGGGATGGAAGGTACACAGAAGCCTCATTTAGTGCCTAATGACTCGTGTACTGGACTGCTGTGACATCACCTGAAGGCTTGGAAGTACAGGTGGTACTCAGGTGTGTGTGTGAGCATCGTTGGAGAGCGTAAGAAAGCACAGATCACTGGTCTCCACCCTTGGAGTTTCTGACGTGGTGTGTGTGGGCTGGAGCCTGAGAAGCTGCGTTTCTGACCACTCCCGGGGGTTCAGATGTAGGCCAGGAACCACCAGCTGATATCAATGAACAGAGACTTTACCAGATGCACAAACAGAAAATATAAGGGATATTGGTGGTATTGGGCCACGATAATCCTTTAACCAGATAAAAGAGGTAACTTCTAAGACTAGTGAAAGATAGCCTGAAGCTGAAGAAGGAATCCTTGGGACCCAGCTCAGAACACTTATTGTGTGACTACGCTTTCTCGCAGGTGGGTGGGTGATACAGTGATGAAAATGAATTTCATTAAAAGCATTTTCTATCACTAGTATATTTTTACTTCCCTGCAAATTTAAATGTTCTCTTTGTTTTAAATAAAAATGTAGAATATGATGCATTTTAGATTCTGCATATAAGCTTTCCTACTATGCTTACTAATTTATAGTTATTAGAACTGTAATACTCTTCTAATAAATTGAGCTTTTTAAGTGATTTTGATATGTGATGAGGCCAGTCCAGCATCAGTATATTGATATTTTACTGTTTTTGATTGTTAGTTCTCTCAGATGGTTTTTAGAATAACTTTGTCAAGTTTCACTCCCTTGAAAGCCTTTGAAGTTTTAATTATGACTGTATTAAATCCATAAATTAACTTGAGAAAAGAACTGATATATTTGTGATTATCTTCTTGGCCAAGAGTATAATGTTTTTCTCATCCAAGATTTCCTGTTTCTCCTAAAAGTTATGTAGTTATAGTCTCCCCAATATAAATTTTTTGTTTTCCTATTTTTGTTATTTCCAGACCCTTTATGGGTTTTTTTGCTAGTAAGACTTTTTACCCATTAAAGTATTTAGGACTTAACAGAAAATAGTCTGTAATGTCCTCTACAAGTCTCTATTCTTTGTTAGGTTAAGTCCTAAATGCTTTATACTTTTGTTGATGTTGTGAATGGTATTTAATTTTTTACTATTGAATTTGTAAGTTGATTTTGTGTTTAGGAAACTTGCTGAGTTATTTTCAGTAGTCATTCTGCTGATTCTCTCAAATATTCTGTCAGTTTCTGGGGTGTGTTTATTATCTCTGTCTGCAATTATCGGTTAATCCATTTCTTAACCTATTGTTGGATCTTTCAATTTTGTGTATATTTTGAGGATAGATGCATGTTTGTTGATTGTAGTTATACTTTCTTGAGTTCCTTTTAACACTTTGAGGCATCCTTCTTTGCCCCTTTTTTCTTTTCTTTATTTCCCTTTTGATTGATAAAAATTTGACTACGTAGCTTGAAGTGTGAATTGCCTTTAATAGAATTTTCTATTATTTATTTTCAGTTATTTTGGATCTGTTTAAGTGGACCTGTTGTGAACAGCATTTTGTTGGATCTTGTTTTTTATTTAGATCTTATTTGAAAGTCTCTATGCTCTGATTGAGTTTAAATCCACTTATATTTAATGTAATTATTGTTATTATAGGACTTCTTTCTGCCAAACCATTTTTTGTTTACTTTTACTGTACTTCTTTTCTCTCTTTTATTTTCTATGGTTAAAAGTTCATTTCTTAATATTGGTGGGAAAGTCATATTTTATATATTTAAAAAATATTTATTTTTTATTAATTTGGCTGTGCCTTGTCTTAGTTGTGGCATGCAGGATCTAGTTTCCTGACCAGGCATAGAACCTGGGCCACTTGCATTGGAAGCATGGAGTCTTAGCCACTGGACCACCAAGGGAAGTCCCTTTATTTTTTGTTTTTATTCTTTTGGTAGTTGCCTAAATTACTAAGACCTGGACTTATATTAATTTTTTCTTATCAGAATGTCACCAGTGCAAGGGCTAGGCTGAGTTTCCATAAAACAGGGAGAATTGGGAGTTCATTAGATGACTGTTCTACACATAAAAGTGAGATTTAGAAAATCAAACATTAAAAAGACTATAACAAAGCCCCTATGAGTCAGCAGTAGTGTAGGTGTTTTTATTCTGTTTGCTGCATGCATAATTAGAAAATGGACTGTATAGAGACAGATTTTTTTTCTGTGTACTTTCTTTTTTGCTGTTTCATTTGAATTAGACACAGTCCCCTGTTCAAGAAGGCTGTGATTATTTGTAATGAACTGAAATGAAATTTCAAAAAATAAATGTTAAAGGGAATGCTAGGGATTGGGGAAGTCCTAGTGAATGACCTGAAAGTAGTAGTAGCATCAGATTCCACCCCCAACCCATGCATTTGATAGCAGAAGAAGGCATTATGAGTATAATTATAAAAATTCAGTCTTCCCTAAAAATAAATACATGTGTATATACATTTTTTTTCAGGTGTCTTCTACTTCAGTGATCACACCCCGTTGGATTGTGCCAGTAAGTTAATGATATTTAGAATTTTTCTTTCTGTTCCCCTTACAGAATGAGGCCTGAAGCAGTACCAGGTTCTTTCTTTTCCTTGAAATCCTGGGGTCATCATCAAAGCTCTTTTAATTAAAGTTACTGGCTTCAAACTAGTGATTTAACTTTTCTGTTTGTAAATGTGTAAGGGTACTAACAAAAATAAAAATCTGATGTGAAGGATGGTAAAAGGAAACAAAAAAACCAAAACAACTGTGATCATAAACCGCCTCCCCATTACCGTAATTATTGGAGAAGACGGCTTGGAGCTGAAGTGCTGGTTGTCAGGGAGGTGTGATTACCTCCTCTCAGATGTGTTGTTTGTCTTTCTCAGCAGAGCACTGTCCTTCCTAATGGGCTTGCAGGAAATGGGTTTTCCCTGACTGGGAAGGAAGGGCTGGGCAGCAGAGAGCTCATCTCTCCCCCAGCGCCATTCTTGGTGGACGCCGTGACCAGGTGAGGAATTATTTCTCAGTTGCACTTCTTAGGCATCTGTTAGGAGGAAAGAAGTAATAAAATTAATTGTATTTAAAGCAATAATGTCCATTCTTTAACCAAACTTAATTGAAACTGAATAAATCTCTTCCTCTGTTAATTAGAGTGGTGTTTTTTTCTTGTCAGTAGCAATTTTCTACAAAATTATGAATTAGACCTTATTTTTTTTTAATTGGAAGTCTCTATTAGATAAAGATGTTAATAGGTCTATCTTTAAAATTTTATATTTCTTTGAAAATTGATTTATGTCTTTTCCTATCATGCTTTACTGTTATGTTGTCCATCAATACAGAGGAAGAGGCGCAGATAAGGGTAGGGCAGGGGATTCCCAAGGTGAGGGCTCTGGTATAGCCTTCACTGAAGCCTGCTTGTTGCAAGCTCATTTTAGCATATTGCTTGCCACAAACAGAAACTGAACTCAGAAGAGCTTTTATTTAGCATGTAATTCTTCAGCTTTTGTTAGGAGCAAGATTGTGCCTGTTTTGCAAAAGATTTTGCCTTCATTTCTTACCTCTGACTTTTTCATGGGTATGTTTGCTGTTTCTTACATCTTCCTGGTGTTGAGAATGCAGATCAGTTGTAGTAGATGCTTTAGAGAGAAAAAAAAGATCCTAAGTATAAAGGAAAAGTTACTAGAGATGGTTAATTTGAGAGAAATTCATAGTTCATTTTAAAATTGTTGTCTTACCGCTATAGTTTTTAATATAATTGTTTACTCAACAAATACTGATTGAATATTAGGTACCAGGCATTACTTCTAACTGGCATTGAAGAGAACTGTGAACAGGATGGATGTGGGACTTGTTTCCCTAAACATTGTATGACCCACTGTTAAAATAGAGATTACCTGCAGAGAGCCAGGTAATAATTCTCTATAATGGAGTTTACACAGTAAAATGTGAGTGCTTATAGATTTCCAAATATTAAGTCACAGATGACATCAGGGCCTTGTCTCCATTCCTTCCCAAAGCAAATAATCATAAAGGAGTTAGATTAAAAATAACAGATAGTACACCTGAAGCTAGTATACTATCTTAGGATCTTAATGAGGAAAGCATGACAGTAAATCAGTGGAACACTACAGTCCAGAAACAAACCCACACAAATACAGTTCCCTGATTTATGAAAAATGATGGGGCAGTGCTGAAGGGAAAGAGTGGTCTCAGTCAGTCAGCCTGACAAGTTAAATATCCCTGTGGGAAAAAATTAATCTTGATCCAGCCTCATACTGCACACCAAAATCTATTGTAAGTGCACTGAGAATCTGGAATGTCCATAAATAAAGGTTTTAGCAAAAAATATAAGTACACATCCTTATGGCCATGAAATAAGCAAAGATTTTTTAAACAAGTCATAAAATGCTGTACTCATTCAGGAAAAATTGACAACTTGGATTGTATCAAAAAAGCTTCTATTTATCAACAGATACAATTTCAAGCACTCAAAAAAGAAGCCACACAGTAGAGAAGACAGCTGCCACTTCCCCCTCTCTCTGACTCTGTCTCTCTCACAAAGGACTGATCCACAATATATAAAGAACTCTTGTGAATCAACAAGAAAAATGCAGCTCAATGGAAAAATTGGCAAAAGAGTTGAAAAGCAGTTCACAAGAAGGATATCCAGATGGCCAATAAACCATTAGATGATGTACATCTTGACAAGTCATTGAGAAATACAAATTAAAGCCACTGTGATACCAATCCATACACCTAAAATGGCTCAAGTGAAAGAGACACGTAGTACCAAGTAGAGATGAAGTCATAGGGCAACAGAAACTCTAAATTTAAATAACTGTGTTGCACATAGATTTGGCAGTATCTACGAAAGCTGAAAATACTCGTACATGCATACTCAATAGAAATACAAATATACATCCATTAAAGGTATGTACAAAAATGTTTATAGCAACTATATTAATCATAGTCAAAATTGAAAGCTTAAAACCCATTAGCAGTCAACTAGGTAAATACTAGACTAGACCAGTGAAAACTTAACGAACTAACTATGGCAGAGAAACACTGATGAGTTGCTTATACTGAGTTATGTTAAGTATTTATTGCTGTGTAACAGATTACCACACGTTTAGCACCTTAAAACAGCTCAGGTTTCTGTAACCTCATCCCTGTGGGTCAGGAATCTGGATACAACTTAGCTGTATCCTCTGCTGTAGAGACTCTCCCAGGTGCCAGTTGGGGAGTTGACCAGAGCTGGGCTCTCAGCTGAAGGATCAGGTGGAGGAGGCTCTGCTGAGAGGATTCAGTTCCTGAGGGGCTGCAGGCCAAGGGCCTCCATTTTTAGCTGACTTGAAGCCAAAGGCTGCCCTCAGGACTTGCCGTGGAGCCTTTATTTCCACAGAGCCAGCAAACCAGGAAGGCACTGGGACAGTTGCCTGCCACCCGGAAGTCGCCATCTGTACTGTAATCCCAGGGGTGAGAACCGGTTACTTTTGCTCCAGTCTGTTGGTTAAAGCAAATCACGGGGCCTGCAATGCTCAGGGGAGGAAGTCACGTAAGAGTGCCAGGAAGTTTGGGTCACTGGGGGTCGTCTTATAGTGTCTGTACCACAGTAATGGTGAGCAAAGTAAAGTTCAGAAAGAGGCCCAGCTCTCGAGGAACCAAGCAGTGATTCCTCTCGAGGTAGCTGGTTTCAGAGCCCTAGTGACGTTCTGTTTCCTGATCTGTGTGCTGATGATGCAGGTGTGGCTAGTGAGTGAAACTACGCTACACACATTCTACAAACTCCTGCTGCTTTGTGCACTTCAGCATGTGAATGTTACAGTCAGTAACGTGTTCAAAAGAATGGTGCTGGCGTTGCATCTTGCGCTATGTAAAGCTTATTTTAAAGACTTAGGAGAGGAGACAACGGCAGTGGAGAGAACGAATACGTTTGGGGAGCAGTGAAATGACAGAGGAGTGGTAAATAGATTGGCAGAGAGGAGAAAACTGAGCCTGAAATGGGGAGGGAATGGAAATTGAAAAAGTAAAAAGCACATTCTTACTGTAGCTCTGAGGAAAGTCTCAGGAGGTAGAGGGACTAAATATGAAGATGGTCCAGGTGGAGCTGAGCACCTGAGACTTGGTGGAAAGCATCTAGACCCATTTAGAACTCCCCCTCCCCACGCTGCTGACACTGCCCTGATTCTGGAGGCTTACCCCTGGAGGAGCTGAGCAGGCGAGGCCCTGGATTTGGGCACCCTGTTGGGAAGAACGCCTCGAAGAGCTGAATACAGAGGTTAACTCAGTGCCTACATGCCAAGGTGTGGAACCCCCAATTGTCGTTCAGTTTCCAGCTTCCAGAATGCTGTGGGTCACATGTAAAAGTCTCAGATGAGAACCTACTTCAAACAGAGGCTTAAACTCTAGAGAACCTGACTGACTCAGAGAGACTGATACTTGTGGATCCCAGGAAATCTGCCTAATAACTCGTCTTGGAAGCCTGTAGTTAATGGGTTTTGCCCACACATACAGTTTCCAGACAGCATTCCAGTGCTTCATGCTCAAGTGTGAACAGACTGCTTCCCTCTTAAATATGAAGAGAGCCAAAGATTATCAGGTATGTGACGAAAGACCAAAGCAACTCAGCTTGAAAAGGCAACAAGGAGGAAATAAAGGAATGTGAGTATCAAAAATTTTGTAAAATGATAGTGTGAGAAAGAAGATACTGTATTTACTCAACAATAGCAGGAGATTAAAAAAGAAGAGGAACAGAAAAGAAGAAAGTATTCCCAGAAATTATTAACCAAGTTAAAAATAAGATCCAAAGAATGCATGGAAGATAAGATTCAGGAAATCTCCAAAAAAGTAGAATAAAAGGCTGGAAATTGGGACAGAAGAGGAAATTTGAGGATTGGTCTAGAAAGTCAAATATAAAAAAGAACCAAGATTTCTCCAGAACATAAGTACTTGAGTTTTAGATTAAAGGAGCTCAGTCGGTATCCAGTAACACAATGAAAATAGGTGACACCACGGAACATGATGAGATTTCAGAATATCAAATTTAAGAGGATGTAGGTCTTCAGAGAGGGCAGGAGAAGAGTACTTAAAAAGGACTGGTAATCAGATGATAGCAGACTTTACTGAAGCTAGGAGATAATAAATAGAGCAGTGCCTGCAGAATCTGGAGAAGAATCGTTTCCATCTTGTTTTATACCCAAACTATCAATGCAGTGTGAGATTAAAATGAGATTAAATTTTCAGGAGTTCTCTGGTGGTTCAGTGGTTAGGCCTCAGTGCTTTCACTGCCAGGGCCTGAGTTCAGTCCCTGGTCAGGGAACTAAGCTCTCCCACATGCCGCATGACATAACCAAAAAAAGAAGAAGAAATGTAAAAACATAGAATTCCTCTAAAACACACGCTTCTAAGGTGGCTTTTGTCAGGAAGCTACTTAACTGGAGGATGTGTTCCATCAAAGTAGAGTGATTATAATTGGCTATACCCCAATATAAAATAAAAAGTTTAAAATTTGATAATAAATAGAAGGTTTAAAAAAAAGAAAACCAGGATGACTATCCCAGAAAGAAACCATGGGACCCAGAAATTTACCAGGAGGAAAGTGAAGCAGGCCTAGAAGGGATCCTGTGCAGATTTGAAGAGGACGTAGCATTCCAGAAAGGATGTTGCCAAGAGAAAATGACAAAACACAGAATTGCCTACCCCTAAATTAAAGAAAAATCCCATGAGGACAGAACCGTGGTGTGTTTGCAAGGTTAAGGATAAATTTTTAGAAACCAAGTATTGGACACTGAGCAAGCAGTTACGGTGAAAAGGCAGTTACTCAGTCCAGGGAAAACAGATTACGTAAGGGAGGAAATATAACACATTTAGACTGAGCTGTGAAAATATTTACGTAATCATAGCAAGCATTGAATGTTAACGTGATCACAATTGTTCCAAAACTGCGTTGAAAAGATAGGAAGGGAGGACCTTGGGGCAGGGTGTCATTGTGGAACCACGTGGCTTAGGGCAGTCAGGGTGGGTAGATAGCAGCACCAGAGGGCAGCTTAGAGCACAGGCACTGGGCTGCCCTGAGTCTCTGGTTCAGGGAGCCTGAAGCAGGGCCTGAGAACTTACATTTATGACGAGTTCCAGGGACCACACTTTGAGAAGCCGAGATCTAAAACATGAAACAACAGGAGAAACCAGTTGGCAGTGTTGTCTCTGTTGGGTAGAAATGGAGAAGGGGGTTCAAGTGACTGCTGACTCCTTTTTCATTTATATGACTTGCTAGTGCTTCTGACATTAATCTCTGTCCTTGGTACTTTGATATTGTTTTCAGTTTCTGTGCAACCGAAGTAGGTGCTGTTANACAAAACACAGAATTGCCTACCCCTAAATTAAAGAAAAATCCCATGAGGACAGAACCGTGGTGTGTTTGCAAGGTTAAGGATAAATTTTTAGAAACCAAGTATTGGACACTGAGCAAGCAGTTACGGTGAAAAGGCAGTTACTCAGTCGAGGGAAAACAGATTACGTAAGGGAGGAAATATAACACATTTAGACTGAGCTGTGAAAATATTTACGTAATCATAGCAAGCATTGAATGTTAACGTGATCACAATTGTTCCAAAACTGCGTTGAAAAGATAGGAAGGGAGGACCTTGGGGCAGGGTGTCATTGTGGAACCACGTGGCTTAGGGCAGTCAGGGTGGGTAGATAGCAGCACCAGAGGGCAGCTTAGAGCACAGGCACTGGGCTGCCCTGAGTCTCTGGTTCAGGGAGCCTGAAGCAGGGCCTGAGAACTTACATTTATGACGAGTTCCAGGGACCACACTTTGAGAAGCCGAGATCTAAAACATGAAACAACAGGAGAAACCAGTTGGCAGTGTTGTCTCTGTTGGGTAGAAATGGAGAAGGGGGTTCAAGTGACTGCTGACTCCTTTTTCATTTATATGACTTGCTAGTGCTTCTGACATTAATCTCTGTCCTTGGTACTTTGATATTGTTTTCAGCTTCTGTGCAACCGAAGTAGGTGCTGTTATATCTCTGCACCTCCATCCATGCTCTTCACCTCAGGCAGAGCCCACACACTTTAAAAAATATATTTATTTTTTGGCTGTACCACATAGCAAGAGGGATCTTAATTCCCCAGCCAGGAGTTAAACCTGTATCTCCTGCATTGGAAGTGCAGAGTTTTAATCACTGGACCCCCAGGGAAGTCCCAAAGACCAAGTACTTTTACTCTTCCTTTAGCTCCATCAAGCAGAGCAGGTGGTCCCGGAGCTGAGACCCGGCTGCAGGCACCAGGCCATGAGCACAGGACGCCCTTCCCTGCTGCTTCCTGAGCATGTGGCCATCCTGCTCACCACATTGTCCATGTCGTCCATGTTCTAGTAACAGCCCGGGCTCAGCAAGAAACTAGGTGTCTGTTCAGTGTATTTTATTCAAGGAAGCAGGGGAAATCAATGTCTTTTAGAGTCCATTTCAAGATGAAGAAAGCATTGGTTATCTAGAAAATGACCTTGTGTGAAATTGCTGAATTAGGTTTACAAGGCAGTTCCCCTTGCTCTATGGGGCACTGGTGGGGAGATGCATGTTGCTCTCTTGTGGGAGGGTTGTCTTTTCATTTTTCAAAAACTGAATAACACATTCTTTCTTCCTATCAGCTCTGCTCCAGCCTCAGCTGGAGAAGCCACCTTGAAGCAGAAGTGTTTGCTGACGACTGAGCTCTGAGGGATGGTTGCTCTGTGCCTGTGACCCAAGGCTGGGCCCCCAGCCGTCCATCCCAGAGTCCACTTCTGCTGGAGCCAGTTCTGCACTAGTGGGTAAAAAGCTCACCTGGTTTAGACTTCATTTCCGTGAAAAAGCAGCTACATTTCCGTCCAACTGGAAGGGCTAGTTACACTACACTTTTGCCCAAGCGACGCAATACAGTCATTTAGTTCCCTGATTCTGTTGAAGTTGTGAATTCCTAACAGTGGGGATGCCCTTCCCTGTGGTTTCCTCCAAGCTCTTGGCTCCACCTAGTGGATGTGACTATTCACAACGCCTCCTTGGGTGGGCTGTCCCTGGTGGTCATCATCGGCCTGGCAAAGGTTACATCTCTCGCTGGTATCAGGGTGAATGTCCTTGAATGCCTGCTAGAGAAATTGTACCTTTCTGTGCATTACCTGGAAATCGGGGATTTAGATAGATTAATGACTACTAAAGAGAAGTTTTTAGAATACAGAGGATTTTCAGATGCTTCCCATACTTTTGAATTTTTGCTGGACTGACTGTCTTAACACTTCAAGTTTACATCAAGGTAAGATAGACCTTGAGAAGAACTACAGAAAAGTCAGTTGCCTGGCATGTGTTTTCAGCCCAGCCTCCCTTCAGGAAGCATGTCTACATGGCCCTCAAACACCTGTCACTTTTTGGTCTGGAAGGGGTAGGAAGGGTTGCAGAGACCCCGAGGCATTTCCTCCAGGCACCCACACTTCCTCCTGGGCCGCATGGGGCTGAGGGCCATGTTGACTCGGGGACTGAAGGAGAGCACGGTAGTTTCTGGGCACCTCTTTGGATGAAGGCTCCATTTCTTTTTAGTGTAAGCTGAATAAACTTAGATTTTGTAAACTAAAGGAAAAAATACCAGGATAGAAATGGGGAATTGGGTTAGGGGGATTCACATCTGAAACTAAATGCAGGTATTGAGAGAATGTTAGGGTTTTGTGTTAAAGGGGTTCTTTCTAATTTCCTCATTACTTTCCATCTGTACAGAAAGTTCTGGTTATTAAGGTGTTATATGCTCATTATAGAAAATAGAGAAAAGAATTTCAGAAAAATACTCTTTTAGCTTTAAAACTTTGGAATGTGTAAAGTAAACCTCATTTGCCGTGGGGAATGAGGGTGATCTGGAAACCGTGTTGGAAAGTTAATCCCTGTTATCAAGGGCTGATGTTAAAGTATACCTCCTGGAATCTGGTTTTGGTTTCCTGCCCCGCAGAAACCAGAACTCAATTGAGTGTTAATGTCTGTTCTCCATAAAAAAACATGAAGTTTTAAGATGTTTAAAACTCCTTCATCTAGACTGTCATGGGTTCCCTGTAACATAGTCAGCTCAGGCAGTCGCACACTTGTGTCTGCCTGGAGAGGGTTTTCTTCCTTTGCTGTTTCCGGGACCTATAGAGGTTGGAAACTACTTCGCACCAAACAGTTTTGCTGAAGGAAGATTGTGGATTTGACCCAGGATGTGCCGGACTGGATATTGTGTTTTCAGCACACTGACGACCCCTAACCCTGTTAAGGTTGTGTTTCTGGTCTCTGAGACATTTTCTAGATTTTGGAGCTAGTTGGTTGAAAATATTCCATTACCTTTGTGTCTTCTGGTACTGAGGAGACTTTCTTAAAATGCATTTGAATCTCAAGCTAAAAGGAAATTTTGTTTCAAGTCCTGACAAAGAGTGGTAAATATGGAAATTGATATGAATTAGCCCTGACAGAAAAGATGCCTGTCAAGTATACATCTCCTTTGCTGTCTGCCATCCCCAGGCAACTGTAAAACTCACCCTGCTCTGCTCACCTGAGCCTGGGGCGTGGGGCAGTGGGGTAAGGGGAGGAGCAGCAGGTGTGAGTCAGTGAGGATGCTGGCAGAGAGCTGTGTGTGGGGAGTCTGGGTGGACCAGTGCGCAGGTGGTTACATTGAATTGGGCAGGGGGCAGTGGGGTTCCTGCTGAGGTGGCCCTGCTGACTGCTGGCCCTCAGGAACAGTTCCTGATGATGGAAGATCTTCGCATCCTCCTATGCATTGGAACCAGCCCATCAACTGAGTGCAGCTCTGAAGTGATGTGCTACTGACTGGTCAGGTGGGAAGCTTTGCTATATCTAGAGAGTCTCCTCTGCATTAGTCCTGGGTAGCTGCAGAGCGTACTGGCCGTGTCTCATGCCGTCAGGGGTTAAGGAGCATGTGTCTGGAAGGAGCAGGAATGACAGTGTGTGGGAGCACGGTTGGCACCCCTGCGCTGGAGGGTGCTTGGAGAGGGCTCCTAGTTGAGCTGATAGACCTGTTTGGCGGAAGTAACAGAGGCCTGCTGGAACCAGAGGCTTGGTTCTGTGTTACTTTCTTTCCAGTGTTCACTCTGGTGACTCCCTAGGAGCTAGGATGATGGTGCTTGTGGCTGTGAGCAGGTTTAGGGGGCTCAGGGTGAGTGGGTGGGTGGGGGCTATTGTTGTCCTCTTGCCATTGCCTGGTTGGTCTGTGAGGATCTGCAATTCCTGGTGATTTCCAGAGTTCAGTTAGTGCTGAGCCCCTCGTCTCCTACCAACTGAGGTTGGCGGTTGTCAGTGTTAAGAGCTAAGATGCTGATCAGCTTACATCCTGGCCCTCAGAGAAGGTGGGGGAATGGAAAGCTGGCCTGGGTGTGCAGGTGGATTTAAAGTCAGGTTGGTAGGTTTCACTTTTCTCCCCCAGACTCTTCTTGAGAACTTGTGAAATAGCGCATGAAATCCTGTTTCTCGGGACCTTAAAAGGTCATAGCATCTGTGTGCACAGGAAGAGCTCATTGTTCTTGCATTCCTGCCCTTGTGGAAACCCTGCTGAACAAAGGAATGATTAGATTCCTTTGATCTTGATAAATTTAGAAATATCCTTAGGTGCTTTCCTAAAATGTTGATGTTGTTTTGGGAAATTTTTTATTAAACATGTCTTATAGTCTCCTAAGGACTTCCTTGGTGGCTCAGACAGTAAAGTGTCTGTCTACAGTGTGGGAGACCTGGGTTTGATCCCTGAATCGGGAAGATCCCCTGGAGAAGGTCTTTACCTATATCTACTTGTATGGTCACAGATATTCTGTGGACATTGGAGGGTGAAAGCCCCAGGGTGCCCCTGCTTCCTGACCACTTGTTCCTCATGCATCTCATTTCTGGCCAATACTGCCTCTGTCTCCTCTTGGACAAGCCCCTGCAGACTTAGACAAGTCACAGCCGAAAGTCACACAGATTATTTGGCAATCATTTGCACAGAGGGAAGTTCTCTTATTTTTCTGTAAGTCAGGCTTTTGAGAAGCCAAATTCTCAGCTTCTCATTGAGGGTAGGGACAGCAGGCAGAAAGTGAGGAGCGGAGGTGGTGAGGACTCGGCTGCTCCCTGCCGCCCGAGTGTACGCGGTGTAGATGAAGGTGAGTGCCCCGGATTGGCTGCAGGCAGGGACCTCTTCCTGGCAGTCTCCGCAGATGGTTCCCAGAAGCCAGCAGGTGTTCAGACAGGCTCTGCAGGTGCTCTGTCCCTGGAGGCCCTGGCATTTCTCCATTGGCATCCTTGCTCCCGTGTGGACAAGACAGTCCTGGGCTCCCATCCGTGAGAGGCTGGGAGGGCTCCCAGTTCTGATCCATCGTCCCCTCAGCGTTTTGGTTGCTTAGAAACCTGGAATCTTCTAATGCATAATACACATTCCATATTATTTGCTCTTATTCCTATCACAAATGTAAACCTATGGTTCCTGAATGTTCAGAAGAATGTTGGCAGCTTTTCCTGTGTTAGCCTGCAGGATGAGGAAGTTTGTTTGGTTCATTTAAATTTGCCCTGAACTCCGCTGAATTCCCATGCTGGCAGAGCTGTGATTGTCTCCAGCTCTGAGAGGTGGGATCCGCAAGTCACTTTATCACATTGATGGAGACAATGACTCAGTCCCTTTCCAGGGTTTTTATTCATCAGAGAAGCGTTTGGGCGCAGACCTCTGCTCTTCAATCTTCCTGTGTGGATGTGATAGACGGTTATGAGGACCTCACTAACTATTTTATGTTTACTTTTTATATGTATAAAGCTTTGAGGTAGCTTTTAAAGTGTAATTTATTTTTTTATCAAGTGCACTATTCCTGCAAGGTGTCCCACAGTTTTGTATGACTTGTACTGGAAGCACTGCACTCACCTGTGAGCTGTTTGTACGATGAGATGACCGCTGTAGGCCTGACCACCAATAAAGCTGTCGTGAAACAGTTTTGTGAGCTATTCCGGTTTCTTGGACATGTGACGCACGCCTGCTGAGCTCTGCTCTTCTCAGCAGAGCTGTTGGCCAGAGTCGAGCAGGAGCAGAACCACAGTGTGCAGTGTTCATTTTGGTGTCAGTGGTGTAAATCTGGATGTCGAGGCATTTTGAAAGTAAGAAACCCCATTGGCCATCCCCAGCACATCCAGGGAAGAGCAGCATGGTGCAGGAAGAACCCGCTCGCTACCCGTTGGACCTGGTGGCAGCCGTCCCGGTGCCACTGCCCCTGCACCCTGCCCTCCCTCCCCTGCCCTGCAGGCGACCCCAGGCCCAGGGAGGACACCTTTGAACTGAGAACTGGCTCAAACCCAGCCAGCTGGGTTGTCCCACATGCCCCAAGCTGCAGGCCTTCCCACAAACCAAAGGCAGAAAGAAGTGGGCAGCTGGGGGAGACTGGACCTCCAAGGACTCTATCCAGGAGGGCACATCCACCCCCAGGTTCCAGGGTTGGGGGGTGAAGCCAGGCCCCCAGAGACCTGGATGGTCTGCTGTCTCAGCAGCCCTGGTTTACCTGCCAGGGTCCCAGATCCCCACTCTCTTCCCAGCCTGAGAGTGAAGCCCATTCTGCCTAACCCAAAAGGCAGACAGGCAGGGCTTTGCTTTTCCGAGCCCAACATGCTTGAGTGGACAGACAGCACCCAGTGACTCACCATCTCCGAGGTGTCAGGCTATCTGTGCAAGGGTGTCACATCCCCACCGGTAACAGCAAACCTCCCGCCACCCACTGACCCAGGGAAGCCCTTTCAAACCTGCCAGTGGTGACCAGCAGACACCATTGCTACAGAACACAGAGCAAGTAATAGGGTCCAGGCATCAGACCCCGAGCCCTACGTCTGGGACATCTAGTGTCCTGGGAGGAGGAAGCCTCTAAGAGCTGAGTGAGAAAGCTGGGTTTGGGGACCACTGTGCAGAACCACAGGGCTGCTGGGTTGTTCCAGCATGTGTCCTGCCCATCACCAAGTTACAGCAGCAGGGGTCTCGGAGGGCTTTTGCCCTCTCCACCTTGGACCCAGGGGTGCCAAGTGGGATGCCAAGCTGTCCCTCTATCCTGCCCCGCTGAGGGTGGGGACCAGGGAAGCTTCATGAGATACATTTCCTCTCCTGTTTGGCCACAGACCCAGAGGAGACTTGCGGGCCAGCTGCTGCCCCAGGCTTGGGCTGCAGTTGAGGGCACAGAGCAGGGCCCAGGAGGCCCTATAGGCAGGCAGCATCTAAGCCGAGATGGCCGAGGCCCTGGGCAGGGAGAGGCCTGTCTGGTGGTGACGCAGAGAGAAAGTGCTCTGTGGTCACCCTTCTGAGAGGCAACCCAGCCTGTGGGTCAGCAGCATCCAGAGGCCCAGGTGGACCAGCATTGGAAAGAAGCTACAGGAGGCCCCCAGCCCATCTCCCACCATGTATGATGGAGCCATTGACACCACATGCCCCAGGAGACACAGACAGGGTATGGATTTGGACAGATTGAGCTCTCTGCAAGGACTGGACGTGCCCACAGATGTTCTTGCACCAGGAAGAGTTTCACAACAGCTCAGGCTGGGTGTGACCAGCAAAGGCTCACTGGCTGTGAACAGGAGGGCTGCATGGACTCGTGCTTTCAGAACTGCAGGAGACCCAGAACTAGCCCCATCTGTCCTGAAGGAGCCATCTTTACACCCCTTCCAAAGGTACACCAGAGCGTTCGTGCCCTCACCTGCCACGGAGGATGACTGGCCTGCGCAGCATCCCCACCAGCTGCCCTCCTGCATCTGTTTTCAGTTGAAGTCCTGCTATCCTGATGGTAGAAGTTTTCTAGAGATTTGGTCATCCCCCTGTTCCTGGTACAGGGAGGAAGATGCCTTACAAATGGAGATTTCCCTTAGAAATGTCCATATTCCTTACCAGAAGATGACTCCTACTTGGTTTTCAGAGTTTCCCAAATGTCTGCTGTTTCTTATAAAATAAACAAATAATTTATATGCCCAAAAGATGTATTTTGGGGTGGAAAATCCTGCTCCCCTACACCTTTTGCTATTGTGAATAACACTGCTGTGAACACGCATGTATGAGCGTCTGTTCAAGTCCATGCTTTCAAATCTCTGGACAATAAACCCAGAAGTAGAATTGCAGAACCATTATGTCATTCTTTTTGAGGAACTGCTAAACTCATTTCCACAGCAGTTACGTCATTTTACGTTCCCAACAGCANTCTGTTCAAGTCCATGCTTTCAAATCTCTGGACAATAAACCCAGAAGTAGAATTGCAGAACCATTATGTCATTCTTTTTGAGGAACTGCTAAACTCATTTCCACAGCAGTTACGTCATTTTACGTTCCCAACAGCAATGCACAAGTGTTCCAGTTTCTCCACATCCTTACTGATACTGTTCTCTGTTTTAGTTTGTTAGTTTTTTTATAATAGCTGTCCTAATGAGTATACTGGAGAAGGAAATGGAAAGCCACTCCAATGTTCTTATCTGGAGAATCCCATGGACACAGGAGCCTGATGGGCTACAGTCCATGGGGTTGCAAAGAGTCAGACACAAAAGTGTTATCTGATTATAATTCTAATTTTTATTTCCCTGTTTGTTAGTGATGCTGAGTATCTTTTCATATGTTTGTTGAGCATTTGTGTGTATTCTTTGGAGAAATCTCTATTCAGATTCTTTGTCCATTATTAAGTTGAGTTGTTTTTGTTGAATCTTAGGAGTTCCTTGTATATCCTGGATTTTAATCTCTTACCAGATACCTGACTACAAATATTTTCTGTCATTCTGTGAAATGCATTTTTGCTGTATTGAGAATGTCCTACTATGTACAGAATTTTTAAATTTTGGTGGTCTGATTTATCTTATTTTTTTCTTGTGTTGCCTGTGCTTTTTGAGTGTCATATCCAAGAAATCATTGTCAAATCCAGTGTCACGAAGATTTCCCCCTGTGTTTTCTCCTAAGAGTTTCTTAGTTTTTAGCTCTTTTATGTCTTGACTCATTTTATGTTACATGTTGTGTACGGTAACGATCCAACTTCATTCTTTTGCTGTGAATATCCAGAGATAATTTTCCTTCTTCCCTTTGATTTTGGATGTCATTTTTTTTTCTTGGCTAATTTCTTTGGCTAGAACTTCCAGTATTCAGTGGAAGTGGCCCCCCAAAAAGGGCATCTTTGTTTTTTCCTGATCTGATTAGGTTTAGACGAAGTCATGAGAGTGGAGCCCCCGTGATGCGACAGATGTGGTTATAGAGAGAGGAAGAAACACAGACACTTATCTCTGCACATGTGCGCTGAGGATGGAGGCCCTTGCCTAGCATTTGGCTAGGCTGGAACACTGCTCCCAGCCTCCAGAACTGCAGGAAAGAAATGCTTGCTGTTTAAGCTGCCCAGGTTATGATCGTTTGTTAGAGCAGCCTTAGGTGACAAAACAAAAAGCCTTCAGTTTTTCACTGAGCATCATGTCAGCTGTGGGCTTTACATATATGGCCTTTATCATGTCCAAGCAGTTTCCTTCCATACCTACTTTGCTGAATGTTTTTTTCATGAAAGGGTATATTGAGTTTTGTCAGATGCTTTTTCTGCATCAATTGAGATGACCACGTTTTTACTTTCTTTCATTTTGTTAATGTGGCGTCTTACATTCACTGATTTTCAGTTTGCTGGTATTTTTAGTGCGGTTTTTATATCAATATCCATAAAAGATATTTGTCTGTAATTTCCTTTACTTGTAGTGTCTTTGTCTGGCCTTACGGTCCTGAGTTCTTAACTTCAACTCCCAAATCCCAGCTCCTTCATTCGTGTGCTAATCCCTGAAACTCTGATCATGGAGATGCCAGCCTCTGAGCCAGCACTCACTGCAATTTTGGGGGGCCCAGCCCGTGGGGGCTCACAAGACAGGAAGATACCGAGAAAATAATTCAGTCTAGAGGTTTTCAAAGTTGAGTTCAGGAAACCTGGGGTTTGAGAAGTCAAAGCTGCTGCTGCTGCTCCTGCTGCCTAAGTCGCTTCAGTCGTGTCCGACTCTGTGCGACACCACAGACGTCAGCCCATTGGGCTCCGTCATCCCCGGGATTCTCCAGGCAAGAACACTGGAGTGGGTTGCCATTTCCTTCTCCAGTGCATGAAAGTGAAAAGTGAAAGTGAAGTTGCTCAGTGGTGTCTGACTCAGCGACCCCATAGACTGCAGCCTACCAGGCTCCTCCATCCATGGGAGTTTCCAGGCAAGAGTACTGGAGTGGGATGCCATTGCCTTCTCCGGAAGTCAAAGCTACTTGAATAATAATGTTGAAATACATTTTCCCTTTACCATGTTGATATTTGCACTGATGGTGGTAAAACCAGGCACCCTGGGAAGATCAAGGTTAATAACACCAAATAGTATGAGAATTCCACTGCTACTTGGTGGGGATTTGGGGGAGCCTGAAGTGAGGGTGTGGGAACTGACATGGCTCTGAAAGACCATGGAATTTAAATCCAAAGGAGTCAAGATAGCTGCTTGAAGAAATGTGTATAGTTTTCATCTTGTTCTCATGTTGCTTAAATGGCAAGCAAGAGGTTTCCTAGGCTTAACAAGCATCCTCATTCATCAGTTATTTCTTAGGGGATGTGGGCTTGGGATAACAAGCACCATCCACTCCCCTGGGGGGAATGAGTCTTTCCCTGGCTTATGCAGGTGTGTGCATGCCTGCCTGTGCGTGAGTACGGGTGTGGGGAGAGTGGGTGCAGTCTGACCCCTTGGAAGCCTGGTGCCTTGTGAAGAGAGCAGACGTGATCATGGTGGCAGAGGACAGTCTGTATAAAGCAGCTGAGGATCCTGGGTGGCCAGAGGAAAAAACAGTCTGGGCTGGGGAGGCACCACTTGGCTTTATTGTAGCCTTTTCAAATGGTGGAAGCCGCTCAGTTGTCCATTGGTGGATGAATGCATATACAAAATATGGTCTGTCTCTACAGCAGAAGAGCATTTACCCACAGAAAGGAATTAATTGTGTGCTGCAACATGGATAAACCTTGAAAACATCATGCTATGTGAAAGAAACCAGGCACAACAAGTCATATGCTATACGATTCCACCAATATGAAAGGTACAGTTCAGGTAAATCCATACAGATAGAAAACAGATCAGCGGTTGCCAGGAGTGAGATGTTGAGGGGAATAGGTGTAGTGTCTCCATTTGATACCGAAAGCTTGGCCTCTGCCAAACTGAATCTCGAAGACAGTTTGGAGTGAAATAGAAAAAAATCTATATTGTTTTGCCAGGCAAAGGGAGTCACGGCAGGCTCATTCCCTCAAAACTGTGTATCCCAACCTAAGGGGATTTGGTGAGGAGTTTTATGGCAACCCACTCCAGTATTCTTGCCTGGAGAATCCCATGGACGGAGGAGCTTGGGCTATAGTCCATAGGTCGCAAAGAGTCAAGACTGAGCGACCTCACTTTATAGCAGTAGTTCAAGGGCAGGGTTGCTGATAAGGATCAGGGTGTGCGCAGGGCCTAAACTCCTTTAATCTGGCCTCCTGTGGTCTCCTTATGAGCTTCTGTGATTCTTGAGGTTATCAAACTGTGACTTGTCTCTGGAATGAAGAATGCTTCATTAGGTAGTTAGCATCTTCCATCTGTTGGGGGTTTTAGTTCTGTAGAAGAGCTCAGATATTACATGTATCTCTTGAGAGGAAAGCAGGATCCTGTCCCAGGTCTGCCCTGTTGTCTCTTGGCCACTACTCCCTTATCTCTGCATTCCCTCCCTTCCCTGACTAGCAACTGTTTGGACTTACCCTTTGGAACTCAGGGAGTTCTTCAATGGAGGCTGGAACCTGTTCCCTAAAAGCAACAAACGGGTACACAGAAAGGCTTCCATGCCCAGGAGCCCCACGGGGTCCTACTTGGTTTCGCTTTGGACTCTGAAAATGCTGGCACTAGATAGAGGTGACAACTGCACTGCACTGTGCATGTACTAAATTCTGATTATTGTGCACTTTAGAATGGTTTATTTTATAGTATGTGAGTTTTGTAAAACAAGGAACACTACCAGGAGTAAAGGCAGATAATACATAATGGGAAAAGAGTAAAACTTCACCAAGGAAACATAAGAATCTTAAATGACTATGCACTAAACAACAGAGCCTCAGAATGCGCGAAGCAAAACTAATAGAAGTGCAAAGAGAAATATATAAATCCTCAATTATGTCCAGAGATTTTAATACTTCTCTAATATAAGTGCCTTACAATTCACTTTTAAAAATTTTAAGTGTCTGAAATGAAGTTTTTCACTGCTAAGGCATCCATTTCAAAGACACATTGCCAGCGACACAGATAAAGAGCCAGGCCACCCCACCCATGGAGTTACCCTTCAGAAAGCCCAGGTGATTCAGATAACTGGCCTTTGGGTGACACTGCTTTTCCCTTTTCATACTTTTATTCTTGCTCTTAATGTTTTAAGTTCATCAGTAGGAATAAACACATAAAACCCTAGCCCCTGCTCCCAACCTCAAATCTAAATGAATTGTAAAAGATTCAAATCATACAAAGTATATTATCTGACTATAATGGGATTAAGAGACTTCCAGGGTGGCTCAATGGTAAAGAATCCACCTGCCAATGTAGGAGATGTGGGTTTGATCCCTGGGTCAGGAAAATCCCCTGGAGAAGGAATGGCAACCCACTTCAGTATTCTTGCCTGGAAAAAACATGGACAGAGGAGCCTGGCAGGCTACAGACCACAGGATTGCAAAACACACACACATAATGTAAGCAGCTGAGCACACACACATAATGGGATCAAACTAGAAACCAATGGCAGAAAGGTATCTAGAACATCCTCAGGTATTTAGGAACTAAATAACCCACTTAGTAACTTAGTGGTAAAAAAATCAAAAGGGAAATTAAGTGTTTTTAATTGAATGAAAACCTCAAAGTCTGCTGGCTACAGCTAAATTAGTAAGGAAAATTTATATCACTTAATGCTTATACCAGAAAAGTTCTCAAATCAATGACCCCAGATTACACCTTAAAAAGAGTAAGAGAAAGTAATTGAGTCCAAAGTAAGTAGAAGAAAGAGCATAATAAAAAGCAGTAATCAATGAAAGTGAGAACCAAAAAATATAACAAGAGGAAATAAAAGTAACCTAAAAGTGATTCCTTGAGAAGACCAATAAAATTTATAAATCTCTAATGAGTAAAACAGGGGAAAAGGGAGAAATCAAAAATTACAAGTAGAGAGGTTGAAACAGAGCAGGACCCTGTGGGGCTCCTGGTACAAACCCTTTCAATGTCCCCTGTTTCTTGTTTATACTTAGTCGCTCATCTGTGTCTGACTCTTTGCAACCCCGTGGACTGTAGCCCTCCAGGCTTCTGTCCATGGGGATTCTCCAGGCAAAAATACTGGAGTGGGTTGCCATGCCATCCTCCAGGGGAATCTTCCCAACCCAGGGATACGAACCCAGGTCTCCTGTACTGCAGACGGATTCTTTACCATCTGAGCCACCAGGGAAGTCCTTCTTGTTTTAGGGAATAGGTTTTAGCCTCCATGACCTTCCCTGAGTTCCAAAGTGAAGTCACTCAGTCTTTGCGACTGCATGGACTGTAGCCTGCCAGGCTCTTCCGTCCATAGGATTTTCCAGGCAAGAACACTGGAGTGGGTTGCCATTTCATTTTCCAGGGGATCTTCCTCACCCGGGGATGAAAGCTGGGTCTCCTGCATTGCAAACAGACTCTTTACCCCCTGAGCCACCAGCGACAGTTGAGTTCCAAAGGGCAGGTTCAAACAGTTGCTAATCAAGGAAGGGAGAGGAAGGTGAGCCAAGCGGGCAGCAGCCAAGAAACAACAGTGCAGCCTTGCGGGCAGGGTCCTGGTCCCCGTCAAGGGATACACACAACAGTGTATCTCTGAGTTCTGTAAGAAGACAGCCCCCACCCAGGGAAAGGGTGGAATGATGGTGTTGATGCTCCTGATTTAAATCTACTGAAGCTTGGACTTTGTCTGTCTTGGTCCCAATTCTGTGCTGAATTCTCTTCTGCTCACTCCCTGGACTCTTAGCTTACAACTTCCCCGGTTTTGCTCTTCGGGGAGACACTGCTTTGAGAAAGATCCCTGGTGTTCTTACTTGGTGCAAGTAATAAACCTTATCTTCTCCTGAGCTTTGGTTTGGTCATGTCTATTGGCTTGACACCTACCAAGAGGCCAACCCAGTTGCTGAGTAATAAGATGACATCACAACAGAGTCAGTAGACCCTATAGGATGATAAGGGGGATTATATGAAATTGTGTATGTGAAATTTTGAAAACTGTAAAGCACTATAGAATTTTAAAAGAATCTTTCATTCAATAGAAAAGACTACAAATATAATTTTAAATAATAAGGGAATGTNCTGAGAGGACCTGTGTCCCTCAAGCAGAGGCTGCTCTGTCCAGGGAGATGGAAGGTCCAGGTCATGCCATGAGGGCCCTGGGCTTAGCTCCACCACTGGAGCCTTGAAAAGACTTTCAGACTCTGATTGGTCTCTTGGGAGTTGAGATGATGAGGCCCCAAAATCTAGAAGCACGTCCGCGTGAGGTCAGTGCTGCCCTGTGACTCCATGGTTCAGCATGTGGTGAGGCTCCAGGGCTGTGTCTCGCGTGGGTGTGTCATGGCTCCAGCCGGCCGTGACCCATCTCTTCCTGAGGTTTTGAGACCTTTGCTCTGCCTGCTTCAGCTGCCGAGCAACTTCTCTGCAAGGTAGTGCTTCTCACTACCCTTGATCACCCCCTCCCCACCTCTTATCTGATTCTGCTTCTCACGTCTCATCCCCTCTGGACAGTCAGGAGGTGATGGCTCGAGCTGGCGCGAGTGCCCTGGTTCACTCATCCACTTATCCTTCAACTGGCAGTGTGCCAGGCCCATCAGCCCTCAAGGAGGCTCCACCCCCACCCTCGAAGGGATCAGGTGTAGAAACAGATCCTGTTAATACAGCAAGATGAGAGCTATGAAACGGGGAAGCCAGAGACATTCATCCATCCCAAGTGGGCAGGGGGCATCAAGGAGAGCTTCCTGGAGGAGGTGGTACTGACTGGTACTGACTTTTACCATTAACTGCAGACCAGTTTGTTGTTCAGTTGCTAAATTGTGTCTGACTCTTTGTGACCCTGTGGACTGTGGCACACCAGGCTCCTCTGTCCTCCACTATCTCTCGGAGTTTGCTCAAATGCAAGTCCATTGAGTCAGTGATGTTATCTAACCATAGTATCCTCTGCCACTCCCTTCTCCTTTTGCCCTCAATCTTTCCCAGCATCAGGATCTTCCAAGCAAGTGTACTGGAGTGGGCTGCCCCTTCTCCAAGGGATCTTGCCACCCCAGGGATCAAACCTGTGTCTCCTGCTTGGCAGGCAAATTCTTTACCGGGGAAATTCTTTCGGACCAAGAGCAAGATCCAAAACAGCGAGTATCCTGCTGTGAGGCCTCTAGGTTTCAGAGCCTCAACAGGAATGGGCAGATTCTAGAAGCTGCCAGCTTTAGCAAAGGATGAGGTGCTCTGGTCTACCCTCCTGGCCCTCTGAGAGGAGCAGTGGTGTGTGGGCTGTACTGCTCCCTCTGGGACCTCCCCAAGCTTCTGCAGTCAAGCCAGCCTGTCACCTGCCCACCTTCCCTGGTCCCACCTTTCCACTGCTCCAGCCTGGTAACCAGGCTGAACTTACCTGGGTGGGATTTGAAGCAGGATCTGCTGACCCAAAATAGATCCTCTGGAGGGCAGGGTTGGGGCCTGTTCCTCAAGTCTCACCTGCAGGGCCCTCAGGTAAAGCATGGCCTCTCTGTGAAGGGGACCCTTCTTGTTTGGAACCACCTGGGAATTCCTCCCCCCTCCTCTGGGGCTGTGAGCAGATACTGCTTGGATTTACAGGGAGGGCAGGGCCTTATCACTGTGGGGTGAGCAGAGCAGCTCTGCCTGGCTCCCACCCCCAGGCCAGAGAGAGAGGGAGGCTCCCTGACAGGTGAGGGAGAAGGTGGATCTTGTAGTTGAGAAAGTCTCCCCAAACTGACAGAAGTCTTGCCTCTTACAACTTAGACTCATGGGTTCCTGGAGGCAGGACTGCTCACTGTGACCTTCCTGTTGGTGGAATCGTGCCCTCCTGAAAGATCTGGTCAAGTCCTAACCCCTGGCACCTGCGGTTGTGACCTTACTTGGGAGCAGGGCCCAGGTCTATGAGGGTCCCTGGTGAAGGCACTTCTGTTCCTGAGGAATTTGGGAGCATCACCCACCTGGTTCCTCTATCTGGGAGCTCTCCAACCACATGCCAGTGGGATTTGATGGAGGCTCCCTCATGTGGATATGATCCTCAATGACTCCATCCCCAGCCCCTCTCCGCTCTCTAGTACACGGGGGTGGGCCTGAAAATTCCAAGCATGTAATCGTTTTGTCTCTCTGGTGACCATTCCACCCAGGAGCTAACCAGAATAGCAAAAGATGCTAGAGCAAACGACGATGCTCTTAGTACTGCTTCACTTAGTGATGCTCTTTACTGCTTAGGAATTTACAAGAGTCAGGAGCCCTGTATCAGGGACCGGAGACAGAGACCAGAGTGTATGTTTTCTGTGATCTCATATCACTGCACTTGGTAGACAGAAGGTACTCAGTAAGGTGCTCAGAACACCTGCCTTGGGGCCTGTCGTGTTTAGTGGGTGCCTGGGACTGAACTGTTCCCCCCAGCCTCACCCTCTGCCGGCCCAAATTCATAAATTGAAGCCCTACCTCCCAGTGTGATTATATTCAGAAATGGGGCCTTTGGGAGATGATTCAGTTTAGATGAGGTCACGAGGGTGGGGCCACATGATGGTATTAGTGCCCTTGTAAGAAGAAACACCAGAGATCTTGTTTCCTCTGTCTCATCCACATGAGGTCACAGTGAGGTCACTGTGGGAAGGGGGCCATCTGCCAGCTAGGAGGAGCCCTCACCAGAATCTGACAGAGCAGGACCTGATCTCAGATGCCCAGCCTCCAGAATTGTGGGAAAATAGACTAGTGTTGTTTAAGTCACCCAGTTTATAGTCTTCTTTCATGGCAGCCTGGGCTTAGACTGTATATTGGGCACATGGCTGTTGCTTGACCTTGTGTGCAGGGGCTGCTGTCCTTGTGATGGAGGGGCCTGTGCCTTCTTCCTTTCTGGGTCTTCCCCTTCCACAGACCCCCAGGGCTGGTCCAAGTACTCATGGAGTGCTGGGAGGTCTGCTGGGCCTGTTCTCATCTGCCAGGGGTTCTTAAGCAGGTCTGTGGGTGGCAGGGTCTTGGGGACATCCCAGGTGTCCCCCCCCCGCCCCCCCGCCAACCTGTGACTTCCACCCAAAGCCTCTGGGAAGGAAGGTGGCCATTCAGAGACTGCCCTGCCTGGGTGTTCTGGCCCCGTTAACCTCCCTCGGCTAGGACTTGGGTCTAGGTGGCTGTGGCCCTGGTCTCCCAGCTCTTAGGGGTGTTTGATGCTTCACAGTCCTGTGCTTATAGCATGCACCCCTGGCCTGGGGCTGAGACTGGCCTGGTCCTAGGGTCAGCAGGAAGACCAGGCCCGGGTGTCCTGTCCAAGGGGATGAGAGCCAGGGAGGGACCAAGGAGAAGGGCAAGTCAGGCCTTGAGTAGACAAGGGGCCATAAGTGATGTAACCACCAGGACAGCAGCCCCCCAACCCCCCCAACATACACCCAGACAGAGTCTTGTCATTAAACAGGCTGGGTAGTGGGAAGAGGGGTGGGTGGGCCACAAGGGGTGGGACTTCAGCCACATCTGACTCGTCATATTTCCACTCCAGAGTTGCTCAGGTCAAGATGTGAGAGGGTTGTGCTGTGGAGCAGAGGATGGAGGACAGGAGGCACTTGTGGGGGTGGGAGGCCCTTGCCCAGGAGGGACAGCCCCTGTGGCCAGGCTACTGGCAGCAGCAGGGGTTGGCAGCAGAGGAGATGGGATGGACCAAGTGGGCCCACACTCTGCATACAGGGTGGTGGCAGGTGACACACAGGGGAAGGGCATCAGTGGGTGGAGTAGGGGACCTGGGGAGCCCGCAGCCCCCGTGGTAGAGGGAGGTGTTGAAACCCACTTCCCCTCTCAGGCCCTTCAGTGAACAATTTAGCCAACAGAACATCCTGAGAACACAGAGGTGGCCCATGAGCTCCAGGGGGATGACTGTCCATCACTGCTTCCTTCTGGTGGTCAAGGTCACTGTCCTCCAGCCAACACAGCCACCCTTGGAGTGGGGTGGGCGGCTGGGGCGGGATCTCTGGGGATAAGTGTGGCTGCCACAAAAAG
This sequence comes from Neotragus pygmaeus, assembly GCA_006410875.1. Lineage (NCBI taxonomy): Eukaryota > Metazoa > Chordata > Mammalia > Artiodactyla > Bovidae > Neotragus > Neotragus pygmaeus. The sequence continues at coordinate 785,287 of SJYV01051493.1, read as the reverse complement.
GGAAGAGGATTATGGCCATTTCCAGGCATTCCCTCAGAACCCTCATAGTTTCAGGTGAAATTATTAATAAATGAAAACCCAGCAAGACCAGCAAAGGGCTCAGGCTGCCCAGAACGAAGGTATGAGTTACCCTACTGGGTTACATAACCCAGCCACCTGAGGTGCTGGCGGAGGCCAATGGGGCCGTGGAGGGTAGCAGAGGAGGGAGCATCCTGTAAGCTGTGGGGCAGACCAGTGCCTTTTACTGTCCCTTCCCTGCCATGGACATGGGTTTTAATGTATCTCATCCAGTTTTCATTTTCCTTCCTCTCTCTTCTGCCCATAGAAATACAGGGAGGCAGTTCTCAAAAGTTTTTGGTCATGGGACCCCTTTAACACTGTTACACATTGTTGAGGACCCCAAGGTGCTTTTATGTGAGTAGTAGTAACGTTCACCACAATAGACAGGAAAAACGATGACTTTAAAAAATATTATTTTTTTAAAAAGTCCATTACATGTTAACTTTTTTTTTTTAATGAAAAATAACAAGAAATCTGGTGAGCAGAGGAGTGGCATTGTTTTTGCATTTTTGCAAACTTAGCATCTGGCTTAGTGGAAGGCGCTGCGTCTCAGGTCTGTGTCCGCATCTCACCTGCTGTGGTGTGTCGTCTCGGCTGAAGCATGAAGAGAATCTGCCTCCCCCAGAGGTGTTGTGGGGAGGGGAGACGCTTACAGGTGCCTGGGATCCTCGGACTGCATCTGGAGGCCTGCTCTGGTAGTCACTTTAATCCACACATTCTAGAATATACAGAGAACATGACAGGAAAGGAAGAGACGTCTCTAAACGCCATGGATTAAGAGGGGGATGAAGGAATCAACACAGCAGCTCTGCGTCATATCCCTTCTTCCTCGGGGAGGGGTGATTGCTGCTTGGTCTTGAGGCCACTTGTGTCCTGCCAGACAAGAGCCATGATTTTGAAGCATAAGCTCTTAAGAAGGACACATGACTGATTTGGTCAGTAGCTTTGGTCACCCAGTGTCTGAACACCCTTCTCTTCTGGGCAGACTCTCTACTGAGCATGTTTTAGCTGAGCATGGCCAGCCTCCTCCTCCCAGCTCCATAGGAGCTGGGTCACCTCCCCTCTCAGTTCGAGTCTGAAGGGCAAGTGCACACCTGAGGAGGCCCGTCACACCCGCCCTCCGGTACTGGAGTCTGGAGCTTTTGGCAGACGGTTGAGGAGGTACTCATAGCAGCCGGGGCCACACTGGTGGCATTTGTCATTCTGGTGGAAGCGTCTTGTGACAGATGGTGGGGTCACCAGCTGCAGCATCCTCACCAGATGGTCCCTGAGGTACAAACTTGCTGGGGTTTCTGGCAGCACAACTTCCCTTGATCCACACATGCCTGCTGAGTTTGGTCCCAATCTTCCTGCCAGCGTGTGAGCTTCCTGGATGCTCCTGATGGCTTCCTCCACCAGTCAGAAGCCCAGACAGGAGGGTCTGACCCTCATCTGCTGCTGAGGCCCACCTAGACTCCGCTTCTTCCTTGTTTCCCAGCACCTCCTACCTGGCTGGTCCCCCTGTACTCAGGCTGGGCCTTTCCAGAACACCCTGCAGGGTCCCCAGGGAGACCCTCTTGAGTCCAGCACTGTTATAAACCCATTGTGTGTGGAGCCCCTAGAACCCTCCACACTAGAGGAGTCTTCATGCACGGTCTTTCTCATCTCACTTCAAATCCCCTTCTCCCTCCCAAGATTCCCTTCTGTTACTACAATAGTAAACAGTGAACTTTAAAATAGGACAGAATGTTTGTAAAACACTAGGGGGAAAATAACTCTACCACAAATTATATGATTCCAGCCTTCAAAACTATCTCCCAACATGAGTGCAGACTGTGTCATCGTTCCTTCGGCGTGAACTGGCCACCCTGAGGCTGGGCTTTGGCCTTGTGCTTGGGCCAGCAGAACAGCATGTCACACACCACATGTGAGGAGGGATTACGGGTCTGCCTGTGGGACTGGCTTGGCCTCTTGTGTTTCTGCCATGAGGAAGAACATCTCCCAGGGACTGCTGATCCTGCTGCAGGACCTGGAATAGGATCAGGGATGCGGGATGCTGCGTGGGACAGACCTGGACCATACTCGCAGCCTGGAGTGTAAGGCCCAGGGTGAAGATATGTAATCGGCAGGATATGTAATTGGCTGAGATTTTTGAGGATGTTTCACAGTAAAAACTGACTAAGCATCTTACAGAACAAACTAGTTACAGAATTTAACACATGCTACTACTGTGGATAGTCAGAGTCGCACTGACAATTAGGTAAATCCCCAGGCAGAGCTGAGACTGTATTCACTTTTACAGATGAAACAACTTTTCTACAACTCTCATTACCACCATTTTTACTTAATATGGTCTTGAGGCAGGAAAGTGGCTTGACAGGGGAAGACCCAGTGGGTGAGCAAGCGTGTCATCACATCTAGGCACTGGCTTTCCAACTCCAGGCCACCCTGGGATAGTGAGGAGATGGGTAGGGTAAGTGTGGGGGGTGACCCCCCAGGTTGGGAGGGATTGTTTCAGGTGTCAACAAGTCCCTGGCCTCAAACTGTAACCAGGAGGGATGGGTTATCCCAATGCTGCCCTTTGATTCCTCAGGTAACCTTCTCATTTCCTCCCAGGTCTTCCCAAAGTGTAAGCTAAGCCATTTGAGGTATTATTTGGGAGTGGAAGGGTCTTCAGGGCAGGGCTCCAGAAAGAAATATGGGCCTGAGGTTCCAAGTGAAGTTCACCCTGAGCCAGTGGCATCCTCCCATGTGTGTTGGCCTAGCTTTTCCCATAGGCAGGCTACTGTGATGAGTAGGCTGGGGTCACCTTTGAACTGCTCTCCAATGGATCTGCACATACATGTCTGGCTCAGAGTAGGTCCTCAATACATATTTACTGTACCTAGAAAAACTACTTATTTAAAAAATAACCTGAGCTATTATTTCTCTGTCACTGCCTGATCAAGAAGGTTGGGCCTTAAAATAATACTTGAATCTGTTGGCCATTTCAGGTTACGGTCAATTTCTCTGGCTTTCCAATGACAAGTACAAAAACCATTGTATCACGGCCAACTAAGATTCTATGATTCTTAGAAATGGACAAACCATCTGCTTCTTTTGATTGTTCCTGAAGAGATGTTCTTGCCTGTGTGGAATAATTCAAGGTGCTAAATAACGGTGTCACTTTAGGGTCTGATACCACACTGGGGCATGTCACCTGTTCCCAAAGGACAGTGGTCCCTTCCAAGAGAAACCTCCCAACTGTTAGAATCATCTAACACCTGACTAGTAAGATTCTCGGAATCTTCAATCCCTGTATTCATACCTAGAACTGATAAGACCCCACACCAGGTACATATTCATGTTTTAAGCAATTTTTAACAACATCTGCAGTAGACATATATATCTTCACAAACTANCAGAATGGAGATTCCGATTGAGTCCCTCATCCTCGTTTGACTTGTCTGGTCCTGCCTTAGTCGGATTCTCACAGATAACTGTTGGGGCCAGGGGCTGGAGCCAGAGGTCAAGAAATCTGGCTTCCAGTTCAAGTCCTGCCACCCAGCCGCTGAGAAACCTGGGCAGGACGTGTGCTCTCTTGGCCTCAGGGGTCTTGGGCTGTAAATTGGGGGCCAGCCGTGGTGGTATCCAGGAGCCCCTCTTGCCAGCTGCGCTGACGCTGGAGGCCCCTCCCTGCCTTCTCCAGCCTTTCTTTTCAGAGCCCTGGGTGCTCGCCCTTCCGGCCCTCCAGCTCCCATAGAATCTGCCACACTCAAGTGCTGGGCCCTGAGCCCGTCAACAGGGCTCGGCTGGTGTGGGGTCTCCCAAGGAAGGGGTTCCAGAGATAAAAGAGGGGGCCATGGTCCAGACTCAGGAGCCAGACTTCCCCAGCCCACCTCGATGTTGGTGAAGCCTGGTGAAGGGTGGACAGTCCCATCTCTCAAAGCTCTCCCACAGCTTCACCGCCCTCCCCTCAGCCAGGCCAGTTGGGTGGTCCTCAGGAAATGGACTCCAGCTGAGTGAGCCTTGACCTCAGACTCCAGTCTTCAGGGCCCCTGGTTTGTTAGGACCCCTTGGGAGTCACTGTGGGGAGACTGTTGATTATATGGGACACCAGGTCCACCCTCCACCCCTACCTCCCAGGCTCCAATCCATCTGTTTTGCATCCTGGTTTTTCTTTTACTGTTTCCTTTCAAGGAGGGATTTGTCAGCTAAAACAAAATTTAAAATTCAAAACCCCTCTTCCAGTCCAACTACAAAATGGGCTAACAATAGCACTTAGGACCATTTTGAGGTTGAGATTAATCCATACATGGAAAACACTTTGTGTTTAGAGAAATGCGAGCCACTAATATTTACCACACTGAGGCAAGTAAATCCTTTAGGGGTGGGACTGACTGGCAGCCCCCAAGGGAGGTGGTGGCCAGGCCAGGTCTTCTGGGCCCTGTTAGAATGGGCAGAAATCCTATAGCCAGATGACCTCAGGGTCATCTGTCTTTACTATCTTTGTGGCAGAGGTTAGAGTTTGGAGTAGCCAGATGACCTCAAGGTCATCTGTCTTTACTATCTTTGTGGCAGAGGTTAGAGTTTGGAATAGCCAGATGACCTCAGGGTCATCTGTCTTTACTATCTTTGTGGCAGAGGTTAGAGTTTGGAGTATGTTGTCCCATACTTTACTGTCTTTGTGGCAGAGGTTGAAGTTTGGAGTATGTTGTCCCATCTTTCAGCTCCTCGGGACAGGGACCTGGTTCTCTCTCTCCAGGAAGGGGGAATCATACGATGGCTGGTCACCATCCAAAGAGTCCTTGCTGCACCCTCCTGAGGGGATCAGAGCCTGCCTATGCATTTGAGGTGGAGCCACAGGGAGAGGCCACTGTCTGCTGCCCCCGCAGCTGGCTTTCCTGTGCCCCTAGGCCTGGACCCTCAGTCCTGTGCAAGATTCCTCTCCTTTGCTACTTTCCCTGATGTGGTTAGGGTCTCAAGGACCTACCCGTCTTTACATTGACCTTTCAAGCTAACAGAGGTTGTTTGTTCTGTGCCAGGTGCTGACCACCCAGCAACCTTGAGGCTGGTATACACCCCAGAACATAAGTGCCCTGGTCCCGCAGTGCAGGCCTGTCGTGCTGATCCTGGGCAGCAGCCTGCAATGTGCCTATGTCGCGTGATCTCACCCCTGTGCAGCATCCTCAGCTGGCCTGGGAGGGCCCTGAGCTTGCCCTGGCCCACCTGTGGTCCCCTGCTAGTCTGCCACCCTTTCTCAGAACTTGCCATGCTGATCTCTGTATTTTCTATTCAGGGCCGGCCAACCCCACACCCAGCCCCCCGCCTCCCAGCCTCCCTCCTTCCTGAACTACCAAGACCCAAGACAAGACTTCAGTCCCAGGAAAACATTCTTGACTCCTGGTGGATTGATGACCCTTCTCTGACCTCCCTTCACTTCAGGGGCTTTGTTCCTGGGGAACTTCTTTCACTGGGTTGAGTCTGTTTGGCTATCTTTTTCTCCATGAGATTGGAGCTGGGATCCCCGGCAGCACTTATGTTGCAACTAGTGCTTGAGGGAAGTTGGTTGAATGAATGAGTCCATTTGCACCTGCTCAGGATGGTTCTTCCCTGCCCCCTCGCTCTGAGCATGTGGGGTCAGCAGCCAGGCCCATTCCCCAGGTCAGCGTTATGGGCCCTGTACTGTCCTTCCCCCTCCCCCTGTCCCTTCTTTCCAACTTGGCATAACCAGCTTGGCATAGCAGCTCACAACAGTGGTCAGGAGCTTGGACACGGGGTACTCAGCGGGTTCTCTGTTCAAGTCTCACAGGCCAGAATCGAGGGCCTCATTCACTTCTAAAAGGTCCTGATGAGAATCAGCTTCTGGGTTCATTTAGCTTCTGTGCATTCAGTTCCCTGGAGCTGTGGGACTGAGGCTCCCCTTTCCGTGCCAGCTGTCAGCCAGGGATGGCTCTTGGCCACCCATTCCTGGTCAGTGGCCCCCTTCACAGCCACCAGCGTTGGGTTGCGTCATTCTTCCACTTTGAATTGCTGTGGCTCATTCTCCTGCTGCCTCTATGCTGCCTTTTCTGTTTTTAAGGGCTCACGATCGCATTGGGCCCTGCTGGACAGCCAGTTCCCCTGAGCAGCTGGGACTAGGGCAGGAGTCTGGCCCCAGGAGACGGAGTTCCCCTCTGAATGTCCTCCTAGTAGTAACTTGGGCCAGAGAATGATCTGTACAGAAGGTACAGATCTGTACATTTTCCATTTCAGACCCACTTGGGTTTGCTCACCTCGGCTGCTTCACGAGGAAGCCCAACCCACATGGCCCTTTGTGTCACCCCCGGCACCCCGGTGCTCTGTGATCCCCTCCATCTCCCAGGCCGACTTGTGAACCCTGGTGCTGTTGTCCCCAAGCTCCGTGACCTTGGCAAGTATTCCCACCTCCACTCCCGTCAGTGAGATGGAGATGAACTCATAGAATTGTAAGTGTAAAATGAAACAATGTATAAAAACTCAGAACACAGTCGCTCATCCTGTCCTGTTGGTGACCTTGGTCTCTGTTTTGGCCGTATAGGGGGCGTCCCTCCTTTTAGAAGCCTGTCCTCCCTGCCGGCGGTCAGTCCTGGGGCTCACACCGCCAGGCACTGGGGCCCTCTCCTTGCTTGCCTGGCTGTTCCTGGCACCCTGAGGGCAGGGCCCTGCTTTCATCTCTGTGTCTGCAGTTGCTAGCTCAGACTTATATTCAGTAGACGTGTCCAGGAAAGCAAAGGCAGGCAAGAAGGATGCCGCTGATGTGGCAGCTTTCCCATGTGCTGAGCGACAGAGCAGAGCAGCTTGTCTAAAGCTCAGAGCTGCTGCATTTACAGGGAGGAGTCTGGGCTCCCAGGTGTACCTGGAGCACCCCAGCCCTTCAGGTGCGCTGGGCTCAATATTTCAAAGCTCTGTATCATCTGAAGTTCATGGGGTGGCAGAGGCATGACCCTCATTTCACAGATGGGGAAACTAGACACAACTATAGTTTTCTGCTGAATTTTCAGCTGCAGACTTTTTCCTGAGTCCTGCTGTTGGCCCAGCTGGTAGCCTGGCTCTGTGCAGCAGTTCAGTCCAGTGAGAATGGACCTACTGAAGAGCCAGACTCTGATTGGGGCTCCTGGAGACTTAGGCTCATGTTTTAGCATGTTTTAGCACATTTTCCTCAACTTTGGTATTCATTTAACAAATACATATCCAGCGTCTGCCCCATAACCTGGGCCCCATCCTGATGTGGGATGCAGCTGTGCACAGCTCGGCTACTCCCTTGCTGCCCCCTTTCCCAGTTCAGGAATCACCTCCAAGAAGCCCTCCCTGATCACTCCCTCCCTATGTACATCACCCTGTTTTATTTCTCCTATTTCCTCTGTGGTCACTAAATACATGCTTGCTTTAGGAAAATCTGGAAAATGCGTTGTTTACAGGGGGAGAAAGCTCTCATCTTACTACCTACACAAAATCACTATTAACACTTTAGTGTAGTTTGTTCCACGTGGTCACCTCTGCAAAAGACATTTCATTACCATTTTAGTCTGCTTTTTTGCTTAACATTAATCCTGCAACTCACTTATGTTTACATCTCTGAGTCATGAATTGACTGCCCAATTGACGGTGTCTTACAAGCACTGTCAGCCTGTTTTGAAATCCAGCTCTTCCAAAGGGGGTTCTGTTGGCTTCTGACGGTCGCCTGGGGGGCACTGTCAACTTGGGAGCACTTTGCATTAAATTTTACACACATTCAGTCACATGGTGTTTTTAGGCCATGGCGTTACTGCAAACTCAGACTCCAGCCTGCCTGAGTCCTGGCTTGTTAATGTTCTCAGGGCTAATTTTGTTCCTTCCCTACATCTGGGATCAAAGTCGAATGCCATTTCTCTCTGATGGGGCTGTTTATCGTTCCCCTTCCATGCAGGGAATAGCCCTTGGTCGGGGGGTGAAGTCCCAGTTTTACTTAAGTGCCTCTTACTAGCTGCCCCAGCCTGAGATTCTTTTTCTTTCATGATTCATGAAACAGTGGTATATCTTATAATCAATGATGTCTCCAAAGTGATGAAATAACATAAGAGAACCATCTCAGGTCCCCAGAAATTCATCCTGACCGTCTTTTTAGTGGCCCCCCCGGGGATGTCCCTAGCTTTCGTCACCTGTTCCCTTCTTGCATCTTGGGGTTCTTCCTGGTCTTTTCTAAGATAAGAGGCACTGTGGTCTTTCTTACTCCACGTAGCTTCTTCTGCACTCATTTTCTTACAGGTAATTCCCAAAAATCGAATTGCTGGATTGAAGGAATGAATATTCCTAAGGTTCTTGACATATAAAGTCTAGTGTTTTTAGAAGTTGAGTCTTTTTCTTTCTTCTGGTTGTCTTTGCAGAAACAGAATCAGTACGAATCTGCCACTACTGAGAGCAGCTGGTCGAGTGCTTTCCGTCTGTAAAACTCCACAAAGGTGAAGGATAACGTTAATAAGGTGAAAAGGCCCCAATCAAATGTAGACTCAGGTGTCGGGCTGCATAAGACTGAAAGTCAACTAAAACCCAGGACTGGTTTTGACGTGTGTGTGGGATCATTGGTTTATTTGGGGTCAATCACAGTAACCTCCAAATATTAGGAACCCATAAACTGAGCCCTGGCATTATTTAATTTGTTGTTATTGTTTAGTTGCTAAGTTGTATCTGACTCTTTGTGACCCCATGGACTGCAACATGCCAGGCTTCCCTGTCTTTCACCATCTCCCAGAGTTTGCTCAAACTCATGTCCATTGAGTTGGTGATGCCATCCAACCATCTCCTCCTCTGTCACCGCCTTCTCCTCCTGCCCTAAATCTTTCCAGTATCAAGGTCTTTTCCAAATTCCAATTTATTTTGAAGCATCCAAATATAGTTAAACTTCATTAATTCAAACCTTTTTTTGTAGTTGTGGGCAAAAAACTTCCTGAACGATGGGATATTGTTCAAAAAATGGTAGGCCACTCAAAATCCATTGTTTGTACTTAAATCGGCACTACCAGAATATTTTCAACAGTTCACATGTGAAATCTAAGTCTTCTTCTCCCAGTCTCATGTACACTGTTAATTTACTCCCCCAAAAGTCTTCTATGGCATAGGGTTAATCCTCACTCCTCTTCTCTCCTGGCTTTGTCATAAATTGTGGAAGCATGGAGAAGGCAATGGCACCCCACTCCAGTACTCTTGCCTGGAAAATCCCATGGACAGAGGAGCCTGGTAGGCTGCAGTCCATGGGGTCGCTGAGAGTCGGACACGGCTGAGAGACTTCACTTTCACTTTTCACTTTCATGCATCGGAGAAGGAAATGGCAACCCACTCCACTGTTCTTGCCAGGAGAATCCCAGGGACGGGGGAGCCTGGTGGGCTGCCGTCTGTGGGGTCGCACAGAGTTGGACACGACTGAAGCGACTTAGCAGCAGCAGCAGCAGCAGCAGTGTCATGGATGATGTGTTTACTGAGGCAGAAACAAGACATTTGTCAGCTTTAAATCATGATTTCACTCTGGAGTACCTCTCATTCTGCTACTAACTGGTGCAAAGTAGCAAATGATAATAAACAAACCAACAAGTACAAGAAATGCCTCTGCCTATCACTCAGTGACCCCAGGAACTGTATGAGGTTCTTGCCTTTAGCGGACCGTCAGTCTGGCCTGCCCGGTACATGGAGACAGTGGGTCACAGGGTGGAGTCTCCCTGCCACAAAGCTTTGGCAGCTTCTCATTCTCAGGACCGAAGCCAAGCGCCTTCCCATGCCCTCTGAGGCCTGATTGACCAGCCTCCCTCCTCCCATCTCTCTGGCCTCATTTGACTGCTGGCCGCATGGCTGCCTCAGGGACATCATGGGTTTGCGTGCCTGCGCATACCCCTCTGGGGCAGCTGGGACTGAGCCTGGCTCCGCACTCGGGCTTCAGGCCATCCACCGTCACTCTGCCGTGTGCACCTCCCAGGACGGTTGTGCTGGGCCCTATGGCCTTGACCCCAAGGACTGCTTACTCCGTGTGCCATACAGTCACACGGCACAGACATGACACGTGGAGCAGCCCTGGAAGGGCCAGAGAGTGGACCAGAGCTCCCTGGGCTGAAGCTAATTAAACGTCAGCTGAAAGTGAGAGAGAGAGAAGCGTTGGGAATAAACTGTCAGGTGAAGATTGGGCTGGCTGAGGGATGGGGGAGGAGGAGGCTGGAACAGAACCCTGAACTAGACGGATGCCGGAGGCCTCCAGTGGATTTAAACATGAACCACAGAAGGGACCACCTGGATTCAAGGCTCAGCTCTGTCATTTATGCAGATATTTGTCCCTGACCAGATGACCCAGCGTCTGTGAAATGGGGATGATGACTTTGCCCCTCATAGGATAAAAGAAGGCTGATAGAGATGCAGGGCTGGCACATTTGGGCAACAACCACCATGTGTGCGTACCCTCTGCTCACCCTCTCTCACCTGTGCTGAGGCTCAGAGAAGGGTGTCTTCACAGGAAGCAAAGACAGAGTCATGCTTGGGAGGGGGTCGTGCTTGGGGGGCACAGGTAACAACTAAAGGGGAACTTTGGTTCTGTAGCGTAAATAAGCCGAGGTGACTGTACCTAATCCATTTCTCCACCTGGACCCAGGTCTGTTTTATCAGTTAAAGGGACCAGGACAGGGCGGGGGTCTCCCAATGCAGCGCTGCTGGCTAAACAGGCAGATCCCTCAACTCAACCCCAACACCCCGAATCAGAGTCCTTGCAGATTGGGTTCGGAATCCAAAGTTTTTTAAAGCTCCCTGGATGATTCCAGTGTGCAGCAAGCTTTCAGAACCCCTAGCCAGCTAACCTCTGACAGGTTATCTTAGTCCTTGGTGGTAGGTTTAGTGCTGAGTCGTGTCTGACTCTTTGTGACCCCGTGGACTGTAGCCCACCAGGCTCCTCTGTCCATGGGCTTTTCCAGGCAAGAGTACTGGAGTGGGGCGCCATTTCCTTCTCCAGGGGATCTTCCCCTCCCAGGGGTTGAACCTGGGTCTCCCGCATTGCGGGCAGATTCTTTACCCCTGAACCACCAGGGGTTGCTCCCTGGAGTCTGTGTTTCTGTCCCCATCAGATGCCCTGTGCTGCCATGGGAGCGCCTGGCCCAGAACCCACCTGCTGTCATCAGCGATGGGCGGGGCCTTGGCCTGGCTCAGGTGGGGGAACAGCAAGGCGGGGGGACCACTAAGTCTAGAACTGAGTCTCTAGCCGCCCAGCGCCCTGCCCTGGCGGTCGTCTGTGAGGAGAGGAGAACAGCAGACGTCAGACCGGGGCTGCTTTCTCACCAAAAATCAGCTGAGTGTAAATGGAAAATGTGTTTTTGAGGCTGGAGATACATTACAGTAGCAGTCCCCCAAACTTTTTGGTGCAAGGGACTGGTTTCGCGGAAGACAATTTTTCCACAGATGGCTGGGGCTAGGGCGAGATGGTTACAGAAGAATTCTCACACAGCTCTGGGGAGCGGCTATACATACAGATGAAGCTTGGCTCGCTCGCCCACTGTTCACCGCTGTGAGGCTCAAGTCCTAACAGGCCATGGACTGGTACTGTGGTTGGGGATCCCTGCATTACAGGACGAAAACCAAGACCAAGCAATCCCTCCCTTTATAGCAAAGAAGATGAAATTCTGCAGAGTTCCCTGTGGGTTTTGGCTTTTTGTCTTGTAAGAACATAAAAATTATTTACCATCATTGAGGTTCTTTCTGAAACAGCTATAAACTTTCCGGTGTTATCCAGGCAGCCCTCAGGGCGGTGAGTTACTGCTCACTTGATGAATTCCTATTGCAGATCAGCACTTGCAGATTCCCCCCATGAAGAGAGAGAATTTCTTGAACCCAAAGTGCTTTTACAGAGCAGAGGTTGGAGAAAAGAGGTTTTACTTTACAGTTTCTAAGTGGGTGATTTTTAAAACTCAGTGAAATGGTTTTACTGGCTATCAGGCCCATCACAACAGATGTATCAGCAAAAGGGAACATCGTCAAGTACGTGGCTGGGAGCTGGGGTGTGTGGGGGGCAGAGGTACGAAGAACACCTAGGGTTTTTTGTTTTTTTTTTTTTAATGAAAAAACATACACATTTAGAAGAAATAGCAGGCGTTTCGGGCTGAGAGGGTTTCTGGAAGCAAGAGGCCGGAAAACAGTTTTCATTGTCATTGTATGCGACCATGGCAGTGATAATAGTAAGAACTTGCTTGGGGGAGGTTTGCCCACATTCCAAGGAGGACACTGACACTCAGGGAGACCAAGTGCCTGACCAAGGTCACAGCTGGCTTGTGCACCTTGGGGTCACTGCACAGCGCTGCCTTATGTGCACAAAGTGCGGGGAGGAGACAGAGCATCATTCTGGCTTGCGCTAAGTCGGATGTACTCCTAGGAAAAATCCTGGAGGGATTCTGCCAAACAGCTGGTGAGAAGTTGTTTTTAAAGAATCATTTCCTGAATGACCATGTCTCACCATTAAGAAAAAAAAGTGTGTATTGACCTTGGGTGAACAGAGAGAAGTGCATAGGAACCCCTTTTCTGACATAATAACACAGGCAGTGCTTCTAGGTGGGATGCTGGGAAGGGTCTTTGTTCCTCCCGCATGGCCCGGGTTGCCAGGAGTTCTGCTCACCCATCTGGGTCACAGTTGCCAGGGAGGAGGGAGGGTGACACTCCTGACGAGCTGGTTTTTCTCCTTTTCTTGTGAGTTGACATTCCTGTTTCTATCCCAGGGAGCGCAGGTCCAACCAGCAGACTGCCTGCTTCCTGTGAGCAAGGCTCTGACCTCGGTGACGTCCTCTCTTTTCAGTGGAGAGGTCTGCCTGGATCACTCCTGCATTTCCACCTGAACACGGGGAGATGTGGTGGAGAGAGCGGGGCTCAGACCCAGGCTGGGTTTGGCTTCTCAGCACACAGCAGGCCTTGCCATCAGGCTGTTCCCTCAGCAGGGCCGGTCCTTTCAGCAGAGCCCGGGCAGGCCGCTGCCGGCTGCAGTGTGTCCTCGCCAGCCCGGTCCTTGTCTCTCTTGTTTGCGGCTTTGGAGAGGGGAGTAGGATTTCATTGCCTCTTGGGTGGGACAGTTGCTATTTGTGTGTGTGTGCTCAGTTATGTTCAACTCATTGCTGCCCCAGGGGCTGTAGCCCACCAGGTTCCTGTGTCTGTGGAATTTGCCAGACAGGAATATTGGAGTGGGTTGCCATTTCCTCCTCCAGGGAATCTTATTTTTGGGATCTGTGATAAGAACCTGATGGCCATGTACGACAGGGGGGCTTGCGGTAGCAGTCGGTCCATGAGGGAGGTGGCAGGGCTCACACAGGAAATTGCTGCTCCTCAGAGCCAGGACCTATCTCTAGGTGGCAAAGGAGAGGGTGGAGACCCGTGGTACCAGTGTCCCCATGCCTTGGGCTGGGTTCAAGCTTTTTTTTGTTAAATTATCTTTTTGAAATATAGTTGATTTACAATGTCATGTTAATTTCTACTGTACGGCAAAGTGACTCAGTTATGCACGTATATACTTTCTTTTCCATATTCTTTTCCATTATGGCTTATCACAGGACACTGCATATAGTTCCCTATGGGAGCTATACAGCATACAGCTCTATGGTGGGACCTTGTTGTTCGTCCATTCTGTAGATAATAGTTTGCATCTGCTCACCCCGAAGTTCTGGTCCATCCCTCCCCACCTCCTCTCCCTGGGCAACCAGAAGGCTTTTCTCTATGACTGTGATTCTGTGTATGTCTTATAGATAAGTTCATTTGTGTTATATTTTATATTTCACATACAAGCAATATCATGTGATATCTGTCTTTCTCTGACTTACTTTACTCAATAGGACAATCTCTGTGTCCATACATGCTGCTGCAAGTGGCATTATTTTTATCCTTTTCTATGGCTGAGTAGGATTCTCAAGCTTTTAGTTTGCACTAATCCCTCATTTGGACACAGCTGGACTCCTCTCTTAAGATAAATCATAGCAGACACTATATGGCCTGTGCCAGCCCAGGCGCATTGCACAGGTGGGCAGAGGTGTCTGACAGTTTCAGCTTTGGGGTCACGGCCTCCCCATCTAAACCCTTATAGGACACTTAGGAGTGCTGACTCAGCAGTTGGGTTGTGGAATGCAAAGTCCAATTGATGTGGGGCTCGAGGGGAAGTCGTCTTCCAGCAATATGGCCAGACTTTCGCGCTCTTGTGAGATGGAAGGTGCAGGGTGTATGCTGTGGTTATTGCTTGGGATCGGCTGCTGCCAAGCGGGCCGGGGCCCCCACCCCCAAGATGCCTTACCCCCACGCAGAGCAGCAGGGCTGAATCCGGGCGAGGAGCTCTCCAGGCAGTTGTGCCTCCTCTGTACGTTCCCCCAGGCCCACATTTCTTGTGCCCCAAGCAACAGGCAGTTCCAGGGCTGCTGCATCGCGTGGTCAAGGTGAGGGCTGAGGTCTCAGCTAAGGTTAGAGCCAGGTGCCAGGGAGCCTTGCGGGCAGAGGCAGTGGTGTGCTGGCTGCCCAGCCTCCACTCGGTGTCTGGGGCTGGCCTCTGATGGCTCTGGGACAAGAGCAGGGAGCGTGACTTGGGACGCCCCCCAAGTTGTAACAGGCCTCCTCTGTCTGTGGCCATTTCCTTTGGGTGGGTTTGGCAACCATTGCAAGACAGGTGTCCTTCCCTGGTCACTGGGCTGACGGTCACTCTCCACATGCAGTGGGGGCATGTACTCCCTGGCAGAGAGGTGGGGGTGCAGGGGCTTCTGCTGCAACCAGTCAGGGGGCTGAGCTTGTTGAAGCCAGAGCTGGGTACAGATGGTGGGTGAGCCTCAGAGAAAGTCCACCAGGCCCACCCTGGCTCATGCCTGTGTGCAGATAGGTACACCACCCTCCACACCCTGCCCCCCCCACACACCCCTCATAGGAGCTCTGACCACAGTCACAGAGACCAGAGCCAAAGATGAGAGAAGCTGAGTCAGTGGTTATTGAGCGTGGGAGGACTCCTGGGGAGGGCAAAGATGGGCTGTGGAAGGGTGGTGATAGTGGCTTTGCCTTCCAGAGCCATCCCTGGAGGCTGGGATGTTCAGGTTTCTCCCGCTGGCCCCACAGCCCCCTGGGGGCTTCCATGTGGGGTTGTCAGCAAGGGCTCCCCAACTCTGAAACACCACCTCCCACTGCCCCAACATTGCCCCGTGTCCACAGCATGCCATCCTTGCCCTGCTGAGCTTGCTAAAGCCATTCCAATTCCTCCGAGACAGCCTTGTTCAGCCTTGCCCGCCCCTTCCTGGGCTTCCCCACCCCAGCCTTTGTTTCTCTCGGCACCCGGCCTCCAGTGCCCTCCTCCTCCTCTCCCACCCTTGTGTTTGGCAGGGTCCTCTTTGCTTTTTCTAGCCTGGTTCTGCAAAGCCCCACCTGCCGTGGGGCACACCTGGCCGCCTGCTTCATTCTGCTGCGTTTCCACTTCGCCCTGAAGTTCTCTGAAACCCTCTCCTCATTCGAGACCTTGGTTTCCTGCTCTGTAAGATGGGACAGTACCATGTCGGGGATCAAGTATGAAGATTGTTTGCCGTGACCTTCGTGGAAGCGCCAGCGCACAGTAGGTGCTAAATAAAGCCATCAGTCTTTCCTGCTCTACACCAGGCGTGAGGCCACTCCGGTGGAAGACCCTGGAGGAGGGGACTGAGGAGTCAACAGTGGGGAGCTCCAGGGGAGGGAGGGGAGGCGGAGGGGCGTGAATGACAGGGCTGCCCTTCCGGGTGCGGGGTGCTATCAGGGAGCAGGCAGGAGGAGGCTGGGAGCTGGGACTTTCCTGGAAGACAAGGGGATATGGAAGTTGTTGAGGGGACAAGGCCAGCCCTTGATTGCGGAGGGGCAGGAGGGAGGGGAAAGGGGAAGAGACAGGGGAGGCTTTGGGAGAGACTCTGGTCCAGGCCTCCCTGCCCCCCGTCACCCATTCTGGAATGAAAAGGGGAGCATTTGGAGCCCTCTCCGGAGATGTTTTGTACTCAGACCCAGGAAGGAAGATGGAGGGACCCCAGCTTCCCTTCCCCTGTGCCTGCCCACTTGCTTGGGTTGAACTCCAGTCCTGCCCAACACCCTGTCTGTCTGTCTACTGGGCGCCAGCTGCTTTCTGGACTTCGCTTTTCTACCTGCTTTCCCTGCTCTCTCAGCTTCCAGTGGGCAGAGCTTTGAGCGCCAGTCATGTGGGAAAAGGGGAGGGAGCAGAGCAGGCAGCGCCTTCCCTGGGTCCCTGTCCCTGGGCTCTTCCTGGCCCCAGGGGCCTGAATTCCCGGCACAATGCCCAGCCACTGGTGTGTGGTCGGCATAGCATCATGAAATGACTGCTTATTGGATGCTGGAGTCTCCGGGTGTTCAGTGAGCGCCCGATCATGTCTGCCCCTGCCCCTCATATGTCTGGGGTCCAGGATTTGGTGGGGGCAGGAGCAACAAGCCTGGAGGAGGTGACCGTCTCCACTCCCATCAGGTTATCTTTGGGCAACTCAGCACATTCCAGGAGGCCAAGTGCTGATGGGTGTATGGCCCAGGTGACATGTGTCTAAAGGTGAAGGGGGTGAGGGGGTGACCACAGGAGCAGCTGTGTCTCTGTTCCATGTCTGAAATGTGCTGGCCTCCTCCAGGAAATGGTTCACTTTTCTTCTCACCGAGTTTGGCAGCCTTTGGGGAATTTTGGGAGGGAGGGGAACCCTGGAAGGAAACCACCGTGGGACCCTTTGTTTCCTTAGAAGCCCTAACACAAAGAAAGGATGAAGTGGAGGTGGGGCTGCAGAGGGCTTGTTTTTTCCCTTCAGAACCGGCCAGCCTGAGTCAGAGAAGGAGGGTGCTCTCCTTTCAATCTAGCGCTTTGCTCCTGATGGTCTGAACGTGGAGGGGGATTTCAGCAGCTGGGGGTAAGAGTGGGCAGAGGGCAGTTTTTGTGTGAAACAGAGGCAGGCGGGTGGGTGCAGCGAGTGCCAGGCTGCATGGTGCCCCTGGGATTTAGGTGTTGGCCTTCTCACAGGGAGAAGCCCAGAGAGATGAAGGGGCTTGCGTGGCATCACACAGCAGGTATTGATAGGGCTGAGATTTGAACCCAGGTTTCTGTGGCTCCAAAGTCCTGCTGAAGCATCCCGCTTAATGTAAAGAGCAGCAGGATACTCACAGGCCCCCTTCCCAGTCTTGTTCTGGATCATTCCTGCCTCTGTTTCACACAAAAACTGCCCTCTGCCCTCTCTTACCCCCAGCTGCCGAAATCCCCCTCCATGTTCAGACCATCAGGAGCAAAGCGCTAGATTGAAAGGATAGCACCCTCCTTCTCTGACTCGGGCTGGCCGGTTCTGAAGGGAAAAAACAAGCCCTCTGCAGCCCCACCTCCACTTCATCCTCTGTTAGTGTTTACCTTGACCACATGCCAGCCATAGTCGTGCCTCCTGCCCTGTGTGCTGCTGGGTTAGTGAGCGGGCAGCTCCCAGGCACCAAGTGTGAGTGTGGGGACTTGGGGCAATGGTGTCCTTGCGGTGGGACTTCCAGCTGCTACTCTGACTGCTTTTGGGTGGGACAGTGAGGACTTAGCTCCAAGGGGAGCGAGAAAACCCCTCTGGGGAACTAGGAGCAAAGTCAGTGGTCCTCCCAGGGAGAGAAAAAGCCTGTTTGCCCCCCAGAGGACCAGGGGAGGAAGCTCAGGACAGATTCACAGGACTAACAGCCACAACTTCCTGCTGGGAGCAGGTCCAGAAATAGGGGGAACTGGCTCCCCTCAAGCCCCTAGGACAACTGCTCTGAAAAAAGCAGAAAGTAAGTGTGGGCGAGGCTGTGGAGAGAGTGGAACCCTCCCACACTGTTGGCGGGAATGTGAAATGGTGCCGCCACTGTGGAAAAGAGCATGGGGTCCCTCAAGAAGTTAAAAAGTACTGTATGACTGCAATTCCACTTCTGGGTATGAAACCTGAAGATTTGAAAGCAGGGTCTCAGAGATATTTGAACACTGTGTCCACAGCAGCAGCATCCATAATAACCAAAAGGCAGAAGCACGCCCAAGTGTCCACTGTCGGATGAATAAAATACTTATATACATATATATGTATACGATTATTATATGTATGTAATAGAATACTACTCAGTCTCAGAAGTGAAATTCTGACACATGCTACTACATGGATGAACCTTGAGGATGTTAAGGGAAGTGAAACAAGCCAGTTACAAAAGACTAACTCTGTATGATTCCATTTACACAAGACCCCTTATAGGAGTCAGATCCATAGAGGCATAGTTCCCCCTGGAGCTAAGCCCTAAGAGGGGTGGGAGCCAGGGGCTGGTGGGGAGGAGGGTCCTGGGAGTTACTGTTTAATGGGAAGAGTTTTGGTCGTGCAGGATGGAAAGAGTTCTAGAGATGGATGGTGGTGATAGCTACAAGAATGTAAACGTGCTTAGTGCCACTGAACTGTGTGTTTAAAAATGGTTGAGATGGTGAATTTTATAGTGTGTATTTTTTTTTAATGTTTTTTTCTTTTTTTGGTATGTTTTGTCTTTTTTTTTTTGGCTGTGTGGCATGTGAGATCTTAGTTCCCCAACCAGAGAGCAAACCCATACCTGCTGCATGGGAAGGCAGAGACTTAACCACTGGGCCACTAGGGAAGTCCCCTATGGTGTGTATTTTACCGCAGTTAAAAAATAATTAATGACTTCAAAACAAAATATAGAAAACGGATGTGAACCAAGGCCTTCTACAAGCCAGATTGGCAGCGAGCTCTCTGCATTGTGGTGTTTAACTCTCCCCTCCACCCCATATCTTGTGTTACTTGTGTTAGCTGACTCCTGCAAACAGGAAAACTGAGGCTCAGAGCCCTGACACGTCTTGCTTGAGGTCCCTTTGCTAGGCTGCGGCAGGCCAGGATTTAAGTCAGCCTTACGTTCTGGCTGAGAGCTGGCTTCAGCGCATCACGCTGGGCTGTAGCATCAGGCACTCAGTCTGCTGGTGTCTAGTGATTTCATCTGGGGCTTCTCCAACCCACAGGACAGCAGAAGAGTACAAGGAGCCATGCAATTGGTGGTGAAAATGTGTGCACAGATCAGAGAGGCCTGAATCCAGGAGATTTAGTCTTAGAGAAGGGGCTGGGAGGGCGCCTCCCTGCACCCACCTTCCCGAGGGGTAGGGCTGTCACACACCATCTCACTGAGCCCCGCTATCCTTGCTGGGGATGATTCTTGCATGCCCTGGGAGGGAGTCACTCTGTCCAAGCCTGCCACTCTGGCCTCCCTCCTCAGCAAACTTTGCAGCCGGGGTTTTGACAACATTGGTGGGTGTGGACCATTGAGATCTGCCCACTCGGAGACCCCTGGGCTTGGGTAGCATTGTCACGTTTTGCAGGTAAAAATACAAGATGCCTAGCTGATTTTGAATTTCACCAATGAATAATTTGTAGTATAGATATGCCCCCAATATCGCATCTCTAGTTGATGTTGCAGCCTTAGTAGTCTTGGGACTTTGTCCACTGAGGGAGGGGCAAGTGAACGGATGCTCTGGGTGTTCCAGGTCAGGGGCCTGCTGGCATCGGTCATCAGAGCGTGGGCCCAGGCTGTCACAGCTTGGCTGAGACATATGTGGTAGCCTTGGGTCAAGCCACCACCCCACGTGAGTTGACAAGGCCAACAGCAGGGGCCCTAATCACTAGGCATGAACAAGATGGGCCATAGGCCATGCTTCCGTGTGTGCCACGCAGGGCCTGCAGTGGAAGACTGCCACTGTCAAAATGTTGGGGTCTGTGTTCCCGATCTGGCATGCTGGTCGCTGCATGTGCCTTCTCTGTCATGCGCCTTCTCTGTCTCCTGCCTGTATTCCCAACACCTCCAGACAGCCCTCTGGCTGCCCTTCTCTTGTGTCCACCACCTCACTCCTGCTTCATCAGGGTGTCTCCGGTTCAGTGAATGGCACTTTGTCTTCATGAAGCCTCCTAATCGTATTCCTCCAATTCCTCCATCCCACCTGTCCATCCACCCAATCAACTGTCCATCCACCCAATCAACTGTCTGTTCACCTGTCCATCTACCTGTCCATCCACCCAGTCAACTGTCTGTTCACCCATCCATCCACCCATCCACCCATCCTCCACCCATCTATCCACGTATCCAGCCACCCATTCATTCATCCATCCTCCCATCCATCCACTCACCCATACATCTGTCCACCCACTCATTTACCCATCCCTCCAGCCACCCAACCATCCTCCCATCCATCCATCTACTCATCTACCCACACATCTATCCATCCATCTACCCATCCACCCATTCATCCACCTATCTTACCATCCATCCCTCCACTCACCCATCCACCCATCCTCCCCCATCCATCCACCCATCCTCGCATCCATCCACCCACCCACACACCCAGCCATCTGCCCATCTGTCCATCCACCCAATCAATTTTCTGTTCATCCATCCATCTACCCATCCATCCACTCATCCATCCATCCTCCCACCCATCTACCCACCTATCCATCCACTCAGCTACCCATTCATTCATCCATCCTCCCATCTGTCCACTCACCCATCCATCTGTCCACCCACTCATCTATCCATCCCTCTATCCACCTATCCATCCTCACATCCTTCCATCCATCCATCTACTCATCTACCCACCCATCTATCCATCCATCTATCTACCCATCCACCCTTTCATCCACCTATCTTCCCATCCATCCCTCCATCTACCTATCCACCCATCTACTCATCTACCCATCCATCTACTCATCTAAATGCCCATCTACCCATTCATCCACTCATCCATCCATCTACTTATCCACTCATCTACCCATCCACCCATCCATCCTCCCATCCACCTGTCCATCTATCTATTCATCATCCATCCATCTACTCATCTACCCATCCATCTATCCATCCACCCATCCTCCCATCCACCCACCCACCCACACATCCATCCACCTATCCATCCATCCATTAGTTAACGAGCATTTCATTGTAGCAGGCACTTTGCTGTTTAACATCTCAGCTGTAGGAGGGACTAAAGGAATTAATATTTAGATGTGAGTGGCTGACAACAGCCATCAGACCTCCAGTGAACCAAAGGACCAGATCTCCCATGTTTCAGCACCAGGTTATCTAGGGAGAGATTGTCTAGCCTTGCCTTTAGATGGCAGCCACTCCTCTAACAAAGTTCCTAGAGAAGACTTCAGGCTGTGATGAGATGGGAGCAGAACATTGTGGGGCCAGGAGTCTTGGGAGGCCTCAGCAGCAGGGAGCTGAGTTGGCTCTGCCAAAGGAGTGGTGTCCCCCTTGTGTGGGCAGCCCCGCGGGAAGGGTGAGAGCAGAGGATGTGAGAGATGCTGTTCCCTGCAGCTGGTGTCTGGCAGAGCCCTGGCCCATGGCAGGTGCTCGGCAGACTTGAGACTGTCACCAGACAGAGGAAACTGAGATCCAGAGATGGGAGGTGACTTGGCCAAGGTCGCAGAGACTTGCTGCCACGGAACTGGGATAAAGAGTGTGTGGACTTGTCAGGCACAGCTGGTTTGAACTCTCAACCTCACTGACCTACCTGTGAATAGGAAGTCTCACCTCCCTCTCGGAGTGTGCTGCGTGAAAGATACTGAAGGGCATTGTGAACCGCTCAGCCCCGGACCTGGTGATGTGCTCACCTGAAGGTCTGAGGGGCAGGGCAGGCCCCAATCTCAGTTGAGAGGCTCCCCATGGCCTCAAAACCACCCCTGGCTTCCTGAGCTCTGGGCCTCATCTCCTGCCTGTCTAAGGTGAGGGCAGAGGCCCAAGGGGCAGAGGGCAGGAATCTGGCCTCAGGCTGCTTGGCCCTTCCTGTGTGCAGGGGCTCTGCAAAGCCGCCTAGGTTGCTTCCTACGGATTCTGGCCCGAGTGTCACCCATTGTGGCTGGATTTTTCTCCTGCGTGGGTTTTGGAAGGAGGTCCTGGGAGTGTGACTCTAGCCATCTCCTTCTCGCTGTCCCAGTGTGGGCCCAGCCTCCCTGGGAGCCTGCAGCTTTACAGCCCTGGGGCCATACTCACCTCATTGCCGCTTTCATTTTGTTCCTGTCTACCCCGTTTCTTCTTGGCCATTGTAAAGAATTAAAACTCCCCAGAAAAATGGATGCTAGAGAAGGGACTTGTTTCCCAAGCCCCAGCCCAGAGATGTTCTTTTTTTGGCCATGCTGAAACCAGGGCTCGAACCCAGGTTCCCTGCAGCAGATATTGTAATAGTTTGATGGTCTTGCTTCTGGAGGAGAGACTCGGGGATGGGGGTGATTCTGCTGATAATAGTTCGCTTTCTTTCGAAAGCAAGAGTCTCCTGGCTCAGGGGTCCCTTATCTCCTGCCAGTCACCCCACACCCCTCAANGGTCAAGCCTCCTCAGCACTCGGGAAGAAGTGGAAATATACATCAGACGGTGTTCAAGACTCACACAACACTCAACTGATGCTTTTGGGCGGGAGGGTACAGGGGATGGGAGAGCATCTAGAATGTTCTTTCTGCAGCTGAGAGTGACCTTTAGGGTCCTGCTGGGGATCTTGTATCCCTGCTGTTCAGGCCCCTGGCATGTGGGGAGTCAGGGTTCCCTCAGGAGAAGCTCAGCCGACAAGGGAATCCCCTGAGACCTGACAGGAGCAGTCTCAGAGCTTCCAAGGCAGGTTACCTCTCAGAGCTCATCCCTGGTGGGACGTGCTCCCCGGCTGTGTCCTCTGTGAGACAGCTCTTCCTAAAGGCTCCTATAATAGCCTTGAGTGTACATCTTGGCCTTTGGTGGCCATTACGGTTGAAGCTAACGTTTGTTAAGCACTCATCAAGGCACTGTACTGANTCCCTGGTGGGACGTGCTCCCCGGCTGTGTCCTCTGTGAGACAGCTCTTCCTAAAGGCTCCTATAATAGCCTTGAGTGTACATCTTGGCCTTTGGTGGCCATTACGGTTGAAGCTAACGTTTGTTAAGCACTCATCAAGGCACTGTACTGAGAGCTGTACAAGTAATCACATTTACATCCTCACGTCTGCAGGGTGCAGGTGTTGCTCCTACGAGGGTGGGAGAGGCTAACTTCCTAATTAAGTCACTGCTAGTTCTGTGATAGAGCTTTCCTCTGAATCTATGCTTCCTGATTCTAAACCTGTGCACTTAGTCATTACTTCATAGGAAAAGTTTGCATCTGATTCCCCTTCTAGATTATAAATACTAGACAGCTTCTGTTAGTTTAAAAAAAATTTTTATTTTAAAATTTATTTTATTGAAGGATAGTTGATTTACAATATGTTTTATTTCTACTGTACAGCAAACTGACTCAGTTATGCAGGTATATACATTTTTTTTATATTTTCCATTATGGTTTATCACACGATATTGACTATACTTCCTTTGCTATACAGCAGGCCTTTTGCTGTTTATCCATTCTGTATATAATTCTTTGCCTCTGCTAACCCCACACTTCCACTCCATCCCCTTGGCAACCATCAGTCTGTTCTCTATGTTTGCTTCTCTTTAGTAGATAAGTTCAATTGTGTCACGAATTTAGATCCCACATATATAAGTGATATCATACGGCATTTGTCTTTGACTTACTTTACTTAATGTTATCATCTTTATCCTTTTTGAGAAGTCTTCTCCCTTATCCCTCATAGCATCCAGCAGAATTTCTGTCATATAATGAGCAGGCAATATAAGACTTTATAGAGAAGGAAATAGCAACCCACTCCAGAGGAGCCTGGTGGGCTACAGTCCATGGGGGTCACAAAGAGTCAGACACGACTGAGCAACACACACACACACACACAC
>SJYV01051493.1:710561-731216 GCA_006410875.1 Neotragus pygmaeus | reverse complement strand
CTATGGTCATGTATGGATGTGAGAGTTGGACTGTGAAGAAGGCTGAGCGCCAAAGAATTGATGCTTTTGAACTGTGGTGTTGGAGAAGACTCTTGAGAGTCCCTTGGACTGCAAGGAGATCCAACCAGTCCATTCTGAAGGAGATCAGCCCTGGGATTTCTTGGGAAGGAATGATGCTAAAGCTGAAACGCGAGAACTTTGGCCACCTCATGTGAAGAGTTGACTCATTGGAAAAGACTCTGATGCTGGGAGGGATTGGGGGCAGGAGAAGAAGGGGACAACCGAGGATGAGATGGCTGGATGGCATCACTGACTCAATGGATGTGAGTCTGAGTGAACTCCAGGAGGTGGTGATGGATAGGGAGGCCTGATGTGCTGCAATTCATGGGGTCGCAAAGAGTCGGACACGACTGAGCGACTGAACTGAACTGAGACTTGTCAAATAAACAAACTTACTTTACCTGGTGCTGGTAATCTGTTTTGTGGGTATCCCATCACTAATAACAACAGCCTCAGAATAAGTTCAAAGAAGACTGAAATAACAACCTTAAGAGATTAAAAATTTTTAGTGGCAACTTCTCAAACCTGAGATAATATATTATTATTATTCATTTGTCGACCTTTGTTTTTAAAATAAAGAAGTAGTGGCTTACAGTTTTTAGGCTTTTGACTATAAGTACCATTATTTCTGGTACTTATAGTCATAATAAACATACGAGTTTGAGTGAACTCTGGGAGTTGGTGATGGACAGGGAGGCCTGGCATGCTGTGATTCATGGGGTCGCAGGAGTCGGACACGACTGATCGACTGAACTGACTTAGCAGAAATAAGATATGGATGAATCCCCAAATGTCATATATATGCTATGTGCTAGATTTCATGAGGAGAAGGCAGTGGCACCCCACTCCAGTTCTCTTGCCTGGAAAATCCCACGGATGGAGGAGCCTGGTAGGCTGCAGTCCATGGGGTGGGAAAGAGTCGGACACGGCTGAGCGACTTCACTTTCACATTTCACTTTCATGCATTGAAGAAGGAAATGGCAACCCACTCCCGTGTTCTTGCCTGGAGAATCCTAGGGACGGGGGAGCCTGGTGGACTGCCGTCTGTGGGGTCGCACAGAGTCGGACACGACTGACGCGACTTAGCAGTAGCAGCAGCAGATTTCATGATGACCATAACTATGTACTTTGAGTTGCTCAGTCACGTTTGACTCTTTGCAGTGCCGTGGACTAGAACCCACCCAGGCTCCTCTGTCCATGGGGATTCTCCAGGCAAGAATACTGGAGTGGGTTGCCATTTCCATCTCCGATGATGACCATAGTTTGGGTAAAATTTGTGTTACTTAGGTTGCAACATGCTTTATTTGATGATAAAGGGAAGTATCCCTACAGTGGCAGGATATGAGAGGGAAAAGGCAGCCCAGAGGCCAGCCTCATGGAGCTTTACCTGTAGTGGGATAAACAGCAAAAAACAAGGAAGTAGAAAAAGAAAAAGGAAGTGCAGGCTGCAGTCAGGGCAATGAAAGACAAAGAGCAGAGGGGGCGGGGATGTGAGGTCTGAGAGGCCTCTGAGCACGTGAGGTGTCTGTGGAAAACCACAGGAGGAGGCATCAGGTCTGAGCATCGATGGCGAGGGATCTGGGGGTGGGGGCCGGTGCGATGGTTGTGGGGACCAGCAACAGAGAAAGTTTGGATCCTAGAGTTGCTGTCTGGGTCCTTGGAGCGAGCTCTGCTCCTGAACATCAGCTGTGTGAGTCAATCCAGGACTTTTTTGCTTAAGCTGCTTTCACCTGGGGGCATCTGTCATCATGGACAAGAGTTCTGACA
This sequence comes from Neotragus pygmaeus, assembly GCA_006410875.1. Classification (NCBI taxonomy): domain Eukaryota; kingdom Metazoa; phylum Chordata; class Mammalia; order Artiodactyla; family Bovidae; genus Neotragus; species Neotragus pygmaeus. The sequence continues at coordinate 729,389 of SJYV01051493.1, read as the reverse complement.
TACAGGGGCAGAGTGCTGGGATTCCCTGCAAGCTCCTTCAGCGGAATTGATGTTGGAGTTCATGCTTTATTCCTTCAGGAGGAAGTGTTCTTATGTATTTTCCCCTGTCCCTGCCTGGATCTCAGTTTCTGGACTTGAGTTCTTTGTACACTTCCAAGCTCTGTGTGCTGTCACCTGGAGCCTTGGCAAGAAGGGACAGAAATGTCAGGTAAGCAGCATCATGCCACAGAGGGTTTTTTTTCCCTTAAATTGAGGTATAATCGATTTACATTTAAGGTGTGTGTTTGTGTGTTCTTTTGAAGATTCTTTTCCATTATAGATTATTGCAGGATAGATATTGAGTAAAGTTCCCTGTGCTGGAACTTGTTCAGTAGAGTTCCCTTGTGCTGGAACAGTAGGTCCATGTTTGTTAACTGTTAAATATATAGTAGAGTATATATGTTAACCCCAAACTCCTAACTTATGCCTCCCCTGCTTTCCCAAAGGAGGGTATACTGGGAGGGTACAAGTGTATGCCATTGACTCAGAGAGAAAATGAAGCCACAGGAAGGAGCAGAGTATGTGCAGGGCTCAGGCATGGTTGGAACCACCACCCCAGATGTTGCTGGGCCTGGCCAGTGTTTCTCGCCATGTGCGGCTCTGTCCCCCTTTCTTGCTGTAGATCAGCTTCTACTACTTGGCAAAAAGGACAGCTGTCAGTTTGTGAAACTGGGTGGCCTGCAGACATGCTTTGTTTGCTCACAGTGCTTTTAAAAACAGATTTGAGTTACTGATGTTGAAAAAAGGGAGATTGTATATAAAAACCCAGATTTCTGGTGCCTCATAAAAAATCAGATGACTGACATTCCCAAATCCCAGCTGGGAGCTTGCCCTCCTTTTGGAAGGAGCAGTGCACGGTTTGAAGGGCCTTGGTGGTTCCTGCTTCTCTCTCAGCTCTGCCCCAGGGCTCCTCTCCCGCTGCAGCCACCATGGACCCAGCCTCTCAGCCTCCCACCCAAACTTGGGTCAGGTGCCCGCCTTGGAATCAGCATTCTGCCCGGGATGTGGCCAGATACTAACATGGATCTCTCATCTGCCTCAGCCCTGTCCTCCTGTAACAGCCATGAGGCTGGCGGAGGGGAGCCATCTCTGGAAAAGGATGCTAGGCAGACCGTACTTTAATTGTGTATGTTGTGTGTTATGTAGTGAAATCTTTTTAAAATTCATTTTACCACCTGTACTTTGCCATGGCAAAGTACACACATACATATGTACATATATGTGTATATATATATACACACACATTCCTTTTATTCTTTTCCACTATTATTTAGCTCAAGAGATGGGATATAGTTCCCTGTGCTATATAGTAGGACTTTATTGTTTTTCCATTTCCTGGGTAATAGTCTGCATCTGCTAACCCCGAACTTGCAGTCCCTCTTTCTCCCTCTCCCCACCATGGCGGCCACAGTCTGTTCTCTATGCCTGTGAGTCTGTTTCTGGTTTGTAGCTAGGTTCATTGATGCCATGTTTTAGATTCCATGTGTAAGTGATATTCTATGGTATTTGTCTTTTTCATTTAGTATGATAATCTCAGCTTGCATCCATGTTGCTGCAAATGGCCTTATTTTGTCTTTTATGGCCGAGTAGTTTTCCACTGTTTATATGTACCATCTTCTTTGTCCATTCATCTGCTCATTGACATTTAGGTTGTTTCTGTGTCTTGGCTATCATGAACAGGGCTGCTATGAACATAGGGGGTGCATGTATTGTTTCCAATTAGAGCTTTGTTGGGATATATGTCCAGGACTGGAATTGCTAGATCATATGGTAGTTCTGTTTGTAGATTTTTAAGGAACCTCCATACTAGCTGCATCTATTTGCATCCCCACCAACAGTGCAAGAGACCCGCGTTCGATCCCTGGGTTGGGAGGATCCCCTGGAGAAGGAAATGGCTAACTGACTCCAGTATCCTTGCCTGGGAAATCTCACGGACACAGGAGCCTGTGGGCTGCAGTCCATGGGGTTGCAAAGAGTCGGGCATGACTGAGCGACTAACACTAACAGTATGGGAGGCTTCCCTTTTCTGTACACCCTCTCTAGCATTCATTGTTCATAGAGTTTTTGATGATGGTTGTTTTGACCTGTGTAAGGTGGTATCTCACTGTAGTTTTGATTAGCATTTTTCTAATAATTCGTGACACTGAGCATCTTTTCATGTGCCTTCTGTATGTCTTCTTTGCAGAAATGACTATTAAGATCTTTTGAGCATTTTTTGATCGGGTTGGTTGTTGTTGAGTTGTATGAGCTTTTTGAATATTTTGGAGATTATGCAAAGGGCCTGTTATTCTTAATGTGTTATTATTGTAAGTAGTCCTCTGCTTTTTTTTATTTTGGAGGAGAGTTGAGAGAGCTTTGTAGAAGTTTAGTGATTTATGGCAAGAAATAAAATAGCATATGAAAGTACACACCCATTGTTTTACTGGGTGATTAAATGTGTGGTTTGACAACATTGCTTCTGGAGATATGTAGTCTTGCCGTAGGCATGTTCTCCCACCACACATGTCATATGGAAGATTTGAGTGTGTAAGCAAATCTGTAAAATACTGCCCTGAATTGAATTTCTAGGTTTCGTTGAGAGAAGATGAAGCAATTTGTACTTTTTTCCCCTCAATATAAAGATTGATAAGCAGACCATCATTAAGAAACTAAAGTAATAATTTAGTCCTGGGAGTGTATCCATCAAAAATTGAAGCATAAATTGGAATTTATGATGTAACATGGCTTATCCATTTGTTTTTATGGATGATTTAAGGTAGGATTCCAAAATGTTGCTATAAATACACTAATAATGTTCCAAACCTGATTTAGTAAAAATTAAAATTTAGGTATTGATAGAATTTGATAAAGTATTAACAGACATGTTTGCTGGTTTGTAGAGTTTCTGTCTGTCCCTTCTTTTTTCAGCTCTGCGGGTCTTCAGGGGCTTCTCTTTCATGGCCTGTGGGCTGTCTAGTGGCGGTGTGTAGGCTTAGTTGCCCCACAGCATGTGAAATCTTAAGTTCCCCAACCAGGGACTGAACCCAAGGACCCTGCATTAGAAGGCGGATTCTCAACCACTGGACCCCCAGGGAAGTCTCCTCTACTCTGTTGTAATTGTGAAAGTTCAAGAATGAATTTTCAAATCAGAATCACTTTGTTTCTTTAAATTTATTTCATTATTTGGAAGTGAGCATTTATTCTAAACCTTCATGATTTTGCCGTATCCTTGGTAAAATTCTACACTTTCCCAAGACAGTCTTTTAAAAACTTTCCTTCTTTTTACTCAAGGATCCTCTATTTCTATAGGCTTTACAACTGCAGAGTGAATATATGGAGATGATTATAGTACTTGAATTTGAAGAATGGAAGCTCAGTAGAAAAGTCTATGGTGAATAAGCTTCTCTGGTTAGCTGGTGAATATGAAGAGGAAAAGAATTGATTTGATGGGCTGAATGAAAAATAAAGAGATCATCTCTAGGGATGACATCAAAGAGCTGAGTGATGGTATTTCTCATCTCCACCAGGATACTAGAAAAATCAGGAAAATAATTTTGAATCAGTTTGTGAAAAGTGAATCAATTTTCTTAAGAGAGCAGTGAACCATGGCCCTTGAAAAAACAAAGGTGGTAGCATACTGTTAACTGTGAGATTGTCAGCTAACAGTTATTAGAAAGTAGGAATTCCAGATTGGTTCCACCCAGATGAGTATTCTAGTTGTTTTAAAATTTAAGGTGACAAATTGGCTCCAATCTTAGTTCATTCAGTTAATATTTAAACATGCTTTCTGTGATAGGTAATGGGTGACATTGCAGTAAACAAAACACAGACTCTATTCTCAAAGAACTCAGTCTAATGGGATGGTTTTCAATCTACATGTGAATTGGAATCACCTGGACACAAAGAACCTAGGTTTCTGTGTGCCTAATTTGGAATCTCTAGGGGAGGGGGACCCAGGCACCTATATTTTTGTCCTCACTATTTTAAAAAGCTGTTTAGTGTGGAAATTTTCAAATTTAAACAAAAGGGCAAAGACTAATACAATGAACTGCCTTGGGTTATCAATCAGCTTCAACAGTTTCTGACCAATTTGTGGCTAATCTTATTTCCTCTACATCCCTACTCTCTTCCCCTTGATAACTTTGAAACAAATTCCATATTCCATTTAGCTTCATTTGTAATGAAGTTAAATGTAGTCACTTGAATTTTTTTTTTAAATAATAGCTTAGTATTATCCAATCCAGCCAAATGTTCAGAATTCTCTAGTCTTCTTATGTGTGTGTCTGTGTGTTCAACTTGGGATCCAAATAAGCTCCATGTATTTTGACCAGTTGATATGACTCTTAGGTCTCATAATTTACAGGTCCCTCTTCATCTTTTTTTCTTGAACTTTGTTGACAAAACTGGGTGGCTTATTGCATAGAGCTTCTACAGCTTCTGTGTTGCTGATGGTGTGTCTGTGGTATATTCAGCATATTCCTCTGTGTCCTGCACTTCCAGTAATTCAGTAGTAGATTTAGAAGTTTTCGTTTTTTTTTTTTTTGAAAGACTATGTCTTTCATGGTTTTGTGTCTTTCTCAAGTTGTCAAGTTGTGTCTTTTTTGTAGTGTTAGCAGCCACTGATGCTCAACTTCTTTCCTTTTTTTCGGCTGCATCACACAGCCTGTGAGATTTTAATTCCCTTTTCAGGGATCAAACCTGCGCCCTTGTCAGTGAGAGCACAGAGTCCTAACCACTGAACCGTCAGGGAATTCCCCCTGATACCTTGATTTCTTAAGTCACAAGGAGTTGCAAAGTGGTGATATCCCAAATTTTATTGTTCTTGATTAGTTAGAATATTTTGTTAAGGGAATCTTCACTTCATCTGTTATTTGGTACAGTTGGTATGAGAGAAGCAAGATACATTTTTAATTCCTTTACCAGTTTTTAAAATAATGACTTTTTTTACTAGTCCTCCGAAGGTGATGAATAAGGTGCGTTTTGGTATAATATCATTGTGAACAAACTGGATACGTTTCAACCTACTGCAGTTATTGTCTTTCTGATCTATGATTAGTCATCTTTGACTCACCTCTTCAGATTGGCTGCTGAGCATGTTTGTGTACATGTGCACATGTGTGCATTTAAAAATTATGATTTTTGTAGCTAACAGCCTTGATTACTAAACTATAATGAAAACCTCTGGGGAGGGCTGCTGCTTTAATTGCTTGCCTTCCAGAATCAGTGTTCACAAAGTAACATTCGAGCCAACCTTTCCTTGACAGGTAGATGAGAAATGTACTTTTACTACAGAAAATTGTTTAAAATGTGTCCTCCTTTATTTTTTAGAACCCTTCTCTCATCGTTTATTCATTCTTTATTCATTCTCTGGGCGTCTCTAGGTCTCTGATTCTCTGTATGCCCTGGAGACACACACATGAACAAGATACAAGAAACAGCCTCTGTCCAGGGAATGTGTGTGAGACTGTTTACAAATCAGAAGTTTGTGTCATATCATTAAAAAGACAGTGATGTAGGGACTCAGTGCTGTCAATTTCTATTCTCACGCATACCCACATATACAGTCATTTTGTCACAATGATGTAATATTTTGTGTTAGATATAACAATAGGTGTGAGATGCTGAGAAAAAGGATTTTCACTGTTAATGGAAATGATGTTGCCTGCAGAGATGGCATCACTGCGCTCTTCTTTTTTCGTATTCAGCATTTACTGTCCCTGCAATCCATCTGTTTCCTGTGCTCCTTCATATCTGAGAATGCTGTTTTGGGGGGAGGGTCCTTCATGACCTAATTAGATCGGGTTGTAATAGGAAGTGGTATGAACAGGTGGGAGTTGTCTTGACACTTAGAATAGTGCTGTTATACTAAAGCGCAGAGTCTGATTCATAAGTAATCTGTGGAGACACTTGAAGACCGTGCATATATCCTGTTCCTCATCTCAATCTCCCCTTTAGATTTAGCATCTACTCACCATTCTTGCCTGAATCAGTCTTTACTCTGATAGCTGCAAAATGTTGATTTTTTTGCTTTTTTCACTTTCCCACCCCTATGTTTATTTGCCTGCTGTTGGCATTCTTCCCTAAGGGGGAACCCTCCTGTCTCCCTTGTTTAATATTTTTTATAGGTATGGATTCATGAATTCCTCATTTTTTAGTGTCTGCTTTCCTTACTGCCCATTATTATTTTGGTGCTTAAAGTGTCCCAGGTTTAGGATTCTCTCCCATTTTGATTATCTCAAGGATTAAAAACATGAATAATATTCTGAGAGACTGAAATATTATGATGATGGCCTATTAGTAATAACCAGGTTACTATCTGGAGAAGAAGTGCTAAATGCCGTTCTTGGCACGTGTAAAGTGTTGGATCACTCCCTGTGCGCGTTTGTGCACCGTGTTACCCAGGATACTTGAATTTTATGAGGACTGAGGAGTAAATGTGTTCCTGAATTTTCAAATTCTCATTTGATTTTTATGACAACCCTATGATACAGACAAGGTACTATATTTTTCATTTTGACTCTACCTTCCAATTTGTTTTCTTCCAGCCTGGGAAAGACTCATGACCATGTTAGCCCAGGGGACTAGGGTGCAGTAGAAACCACCCCTTCCTCATAACACACATTTGCATGGTTTATGTTTGTGTATCATGATTTACTTTCAGAATTTTACTTCTCAGATAAATATGTGTTCTTCTATTTGAATCAACACTAAGTGGTAGGGAGCCCAATCTAATACTAGTGAATCCTATAGATTACATATCCTATACATTACATAGGACGAGCATTGCCCAGCTCTCTGCTTCCCTGCCAAGCCATCTAAAGAAAGATGTCCTGATTTTCTGTATGGGAGGGTACGTGTTCATTCTTACTGACCCAAAGCCTTACAGTGAGGTTGGGTTGGGGGACCCACCCTGCAGTGGCTCCCTGTTTCTGCAGGATATGCTTCTAAAGACAGTGTTTTAGGTTCACTTGTAGATGAACAGGGCTTAGCAGGTGGCACTAGTGGTAAGGAATCTGCCTGCCAATGTAGGAGGTGAAAGAGTTGCAGGTTCGGTCCCTAGGTTGGGAAGATGCCCTTGAGGGGGGCATGGCAACTCCACTCCAAGATTTTTGCCTGGAGAATCCCAAGGACAGAAGAGCCTGATGGGCTACAGTCCATAGGGTCACAAAGAGTCGGACACGACTGAAGCGACAGCAGACGCGTGTAAATGAACAACCTAGCTTTTGAGACACAACACCTGGCACTTTGCTGCCTCACACCTGTGCTTCCCTGTCACGTGACGTCAGGACCCGCCAGGGTGCTGCTGCCTCTAGTGCTTGGCACGCGCCCTCTGCTCCAAGTGGAAAGCATCCCTCTCTCACGTCCACTGCTGAATGAACTCAGACTCAGTGTTGAACATTTCCCGACTTCTTTTCCCAGAGTTCATTACACTTTCTATCAGACCTTGGCCCATCTTTGTCACTGCATGTGGGCAGTTCTGTTTCCATGCTCTGTTTATATATCTTCCCTTAGATTGAGTTTTCTAAGGGCAGAGATGCACAGCTTAGCACAGAGTCGTGTTTACATGTTTTTCGGACAAAAAAATGAAGCCTGCTTTAGAGCTTTCCTGTTGGTGGGTAGAGACATAGTAAAGGGTGTCTGCTGGTGTGTTTCTTGAGTCCCCAGTAAGACCTCCTACTCTAAGGTGTGAACTTGCTAGGACTTGGTGTTATGGGCCCTGAAGGAAAGTCTGTGTTGTGGCTTTTGGGTATTGGTGACGAACTCAAACAGTTCATGAAAAGAGATTAAGAGTTCTGGGAGAGGTATAATTGCTTTGTAAAAAACAGATGTCTGCTGGTTAGGGATGGCAGGTACCGATGTCTGCAACTTCCATGGAAACACGTGAGAAAGCCAAGTGGATTGATGGATGGGGAGAGGGATGCCCGGTGACTGGGTCTGCGATAAAGCAAAAGTAGCAACATGTTGACTGTAGAATCCAGGTGAGAATATGGGTTCCCCGTGCAACTCTTTCTACTTTTCTGAAAACTTGGAACTTTTCATAATAAAATGTTGGGGGAAAGGACTGCTGTGTTGTTTTTTAAGGACACATTTATTGGTGAAGCTTATCTGTTATAAACATGAAATAATCAATGTGACCTTCCTGAGCCTCACTGCCGTTTTCTTCCTGGTAGTATTTCTCCTCCTCTGTAGCCACTTCCTTCAGGGCTCAGTTCTCCTGCAGGACTGAGGGTCACGTCGACCTTCTGCTCTGGTTTGAAAGTCCCTCCTCTATACTTCTGTAGCCACTGTGGCCACTTCCTTCAGGGCTCAGTTCTCCTGCAGAACGGAGGGTCATGTCCCCTGACCTTCTTCTCTGGTTTGGAAGTCCCTCCTCTGTACTTCTGCCATAGAATCTGTCAGCCCACACTAGAATCATTCACTCAGCTTCCTTAACTAATCACTAGACTTTGAGTTTCTTGAGTGCAAAGAGTCCTTCTGAAATGCTTTCGGTACAAGTAACAATAAAGAGACTCAGAATGACTTAAACAAATAGGGGTTTATCATCTCCAGGGACAGGAGTCTGGAGGGTTGGCATCTGCCATTTCCAGGTCAGGTCCAGGGCTGGGGACACGGCTGATCCTCCTGCCCTCTCCCTCTTCATGTCAGGTGCTCATGGGTCATACAGACTATATAGCCACCATGGTTATTTCAGTTCTTGAACTTTGAGCACAGACACTTTGGCATTACCTGTGGATTTGTCAAACCAGTCCTCAGTCCATTTATTATGGTTTCCTCTAGAGAAACTGCGTTTTGAAAATAACAGCTCAGAATTGGATGTCTACATGTGTTTGAAAGCACCCCTGCCTCTAATCTGGAAAAGGATTTCTCTATTTTCATACAACTATAATAATTCATGGAAGAATTCCTTCAGAGAAATCATGTGGCAGGCTGGTGTTCTGGAGTTTCCAGCCTCAGGCACCGGCCTCAGCCCTGTAGTGAGCAATGGTCGTGGCCCAGAAATTCGGTCAAAAGCAGTTTCACCACCTGAGCCTTTGGGGAGGCCTGCTCCTCGTCCCACTTACCCTATTTTAGTCACAATTCAAATGTGCTTAATTATCTAGTTAATGGCTTAGNGGCCTCAGCCCTGTAGTGAGCAATGGTCGTGGCCCAGAAATTCGGTCAAAAGCAGTTTCACCACCTGAGCCTTTGGGGAGGCCTGCTCCTCGTCCCACTTACCCTATTTTAGTCACAATTCAAATGTGCTTAATTATCTAGTTAATGGCTTAGAACACTTATTAAAAAGCACATAACTGGAAAAGGGGGAATTGGGACTTCCCTGGCAGTCCAGTGAGCTTCCAGATGTTCAAGCTGGTTTTAGAAAAGGCAGAGGAACCAGAGATCAAATTGCCAACATNGAAATTAAATAAGCAGGGTGACAATATACAGCCTTGACGTACTCCTTTTCCTATTTGGAACCAGTCTGTTGTTCCAAGTCCAGTTCTAACTGTTGCTTCCTGACCTGCATACAGATTTCTCAAGAGGCAGATCAGGTGGTCTGGTATTCCCATCTCTTTCAGAATTTTAGGGGAACAGAATTTACTTCCCCCAGATATGTCTCTTTGGCATACTAATGGTTGTTTTCCAGGAAACAACAGACATGGAAAAAATTCCAAAAACCATATAGGAGCTAAACTTCTATAGGAAACGTTGACACTATCAGGTACAGCTCCATTTGTAAGGGCGTCTCCGTCACTGTTCCAGGAAGAGAATCTCTAGAATGTTATCAGTGAAGCAGGCAGGATTTCAACCTTCATGATAACCTTACCTGTTTACTGGGCTTTCCTGGTAACCGCCTGAGCTGACTCTCCCCACCCTCAACATCCTCCTTGGCCATTTGAACAAGTGGTTCAGTCTGTGTAGGTCTCTCTTAGGTCTCTGTGCTACTAAACTTTGTTGGATTGTCTCTGTTAATCTGTCTCATATCAGGTTAATTCTCAGACCAGTCAGAAGAACCTAGAAGGGTAGAGGGAACTTATTCCATTCCTTCAAGGGTCTTGGCTTCTCAATTCCCAACTGAGAAGAGTCTTGGTTCTAATGCCCACCTGGCATGGGCACCTGGTCTCCAAGCCCTGTGTGCTGGTAGTTGCTGTTCAGTGGCTAAGTTATGTCTGACTCTCTGTGACCCCACGGACTGCAGCATGCCAGGCTCCCCCGTCCTTCACTATCTCCCAGAGTTCGCGCAAATTCATGGTACATTGAGTTGGTATCCAACCTTCTCATCCTCTCTTGCCCTCTTCTCCTGCCTTCAGTCTTTCCCAGCATCAGGGTCTTTTCCAGTGAATCAGCTCTTCCCGTCAGGTGGCCACAGTATTGGAACTTCAGCATCAGTCCTTCCAATGAATATTCAGGGTTGATTTCCATTAGGATTGACTGATTTGATCCCCTTGCTGTCCAAGGGGCTCTCAAGAATCTTCTCCAGCACCACAGTTCAAAAGCATCAATTCTTCAGGGCTCAGCTTCCTTTACGGTCCAAACTCTCACATCCATACATGCCTACTGGAAAAACCACAGCTTTGACTATACAGACAAGAGCAGCAGCCATCCAGAACTGTGGAAATATCAGCTATTACTGCTCTGATTTTTTTCCTACCCAACTTGGGGATTTCTTACTTTCTACTGAGCTCACCTCTGCGTTTAATAGAAGTTCTCAGCCTTGGCACCTACTGTCATTTCCTGGGAAGCGTTGAGATGTTCCCAGGCAGCCCAGACAAAATCAGAATCTCCAGGGATGTTTGTAAAGCTCCCCAGGGGTTCCCTTTTGCCACCGAGGATAGGAACCACCGATTTAACATGATGTTTTATGTTACCCAATGAATGTGTGTTTAGACATATTTTATTTTTCAACTGGGGGTATTTTCAAATTACTTTGTCAGAAGTAGGTTTCCATCATGTCTGATTAGAAAAAAGAACTCTCTTAAAATGAGATAGGAAGGAAGCCAGCTGTTAAGTTCCTCTTACGTGCTAGGCTCAGTGCTTTGGTCTTTCACATGTGTTATCTCATTGAAGACTCAGAAAAATCCAGGAGGGTGGGTGATGGTTTACTTGTGTTTGCAGATAAGAAAACTGGCTTGGAGAAAGTGAGTAACAAACATCTGGGTCCACATCTCACAAATGACAGAACCAGACTTGGGTCCATGACATGCCCAAGCCCACACCTTTTTTCCTTATGCCTTGGCAGATGTGAAAGAGATTTTCCATACAGATCTTTCAAAATAAAAATTGGCACTTGGTTTATGTAGATTATATGGCGACTCTAATTTTAGTTTTTAAAGGAGCCTTCATGCTGTTTTCCATAGTGGCTGCACCTTTTCACCACATCCTCTCCAGCTTTTTGTTTGTAGATTTTTTGATGATGGCCATTCTGATCAGTGTGCGATGGTGTCTCACTGTACTTTTGTACATTTGCAGTTCTTTAATAATTAGTGATAGTGAGCATTTTTTCTTTGTCTGTTGGCCATCTGTGTGTCTTCTTTGAAGCAGTATCTGTTTAGGTCTTCTGCCCATTTTTTGGTTGGGCTTTTTTAAAGATGTTTTATTTCTGGCTGCGCTGGGTCTTTGCTGTTGGCCGCAGGCCTCCTCTTGGGCCAGCTGCGGCGAGCTGCTCGGCTTCTCCCTGCGCTGTCTTCCCTGCTGTGGAGCACAGGCACTAGGCTCGGTGGTTGTGGCACGTGGGCTCAGTTGTCCCCCGACAGGTGGGGTCTTCCCAGACCAGGGATTGAACCTGTGTCCCCTGCCTTGGCAGGCAGATTCTGAACCCCTGGACCACCAGGGAAGTCCAGCTGGGTTTTTTGATTTTGAGTTGTGTGAGCTGTTTCTATATTTTGGAAACTAATTCCTTGTTGATTGCCTCATTTGCAAATATTTTCTCCTATTTTCAACCTGTTCTGTAGGTTTTTTGTTTTGTTTTGTTTATGATTTTCCTTTGCTGTGCAGAAGCTTTTAACTAGATCCCAAGTTTCAGGTATGTGTTCAATGTCCTTATTCAGAATACTTTCTCTTCCCATACCACCAAGGTTGTTCTCTTCTATATACTTCATCTCACTTCTGATGAGGCTAAACTGATTTTGAGTAATAGTTGTTTTAGAAAAGTTTAACTCACTTTAGTTCATCAGTGTAAATCAATGTGGAGTAAAAAATTGAGTTTTCCTCCTTTTAACTGTCCTGTATCATGAAGGGATGCTGATTGTTAAAAGCAGGTTTACTCACCCATTTCAGAGCCCCTCCTGGTCCCTGGGTGGGCTGTGTGCATGTGTGTGTTGGAGGTGGGGCAGGGTCGTGAGGATACAGAGAACAAGGCTGAGGCCCCTGAGCAGTTCCCAGGGCACGGACGGTGCCGGGTCACTGTCTGGCCCCTCCACGGGTTTGATGGTGGCTCTCCTCCCTGCCTCTCTGGTGATGGGGCATCAGATGCGCTCGCTCATTTCTTCTCTGTGTCTTGCCTTCACTCTACTCCTGGTCCATGACTCCGGAGTGGTTGGGGCTTTATCTCCGCCTGGAACCTGGACGAGTGACTTCTCTGTTGGAACATCTGGGTTAGGCTTTTACGGAGCATAGAGTTTTCATTTGATTTCCTTTGGGTGGAAACCAAGCCGCCTCTGAGTCTCTCTCTCTTTTCTTGGCAGCTCTTCCACTGGGTCCTCCGGCTGCGTCTCGCAGAGAACCAGCAGGATGGCTGCAAACAAGAGTAAGAGCCAGAGCTCGCTGGCCCTTCACAAGGTGATCATGGTCGGCAGCGGAGGGGTTGGCAAGTCGGCCCTGACTCTGCAGTTCATGTACGATGAGGTGAGACGCGCCGCACACGCTGCCTCCCCGCCGGGTCTGCTGTTGCCCCGCCCCTCGTGTGCCTGTTGCCCCGCCCCTCGTGTGCCTGGCCCCCCGTGCTCGTGAGTCATGGGGTAATTGTGTTACAGTGGCTTCTGAGCAGCTTTCCAGCAGGTTCTGACCAGGGCGAGCTCTGCACTGCTGATGTCAGGTGATCCTTTCAGCTCCGGCACAGGGTGTTCGGGGTCCCTGCCCCCATTATTCCCATGATTGAACTATGACAGGAGCATGGGGGCGCCTTTGCACAGGTGTATCTGAAGAGTGAGCCGGGTGCTTAGCTTTGTGACCGTCGATCTGGGGGACATCCTGACAGCGAGAGAGGAGGTGTCGTAAGAAATTCATCTTTTCTCAAGTGACAGACATCACGTGTGTGCTAGTTGTCCCATTGGTCAGGGTAAAGTTCCAAGTTTCCATCACTTTCTGAGTGTAACGGCGCTGGTGCAAGTCCTGTGTGATGACACAGGCTTGATTCCTGTGGCAGCAAGTGTCCCTGCTTGATGGCCACTTGCCGGTCCTGCGGCAGAGCCCCCAGACCAGAGTTTGAGCCTCGAGGCCTCTTGCCGGCAGTGTGTTTGCATGACACGTGATTTCCAGAATTTGTAAGAGAAGATACCGTCACCACAGTCAGTTAAGATCATCCTCTCTTTTCACTAGACTCTGACCCCCTGTCCAGCCGCCTCCTATGTAGCGTGGGGTTGGGTGGCCATGACATTTTGGGATATGGCTGAGGAAAGTGAGATTAAGGATACACCTAGCAGAGGACCAGTGAGGCACATTTGTGTGGTTTGGAATCACTGGGCTTGTGGCTGGGCTATCAACAGCTGTCCCAGTGTCTACCGGCCACCTAACTCAACCTGGCATCGTAATGGGAGGTGCGGGGCCAGGGGTATGTCCTGGCACAAGTGTGTCCAAGGCAGCAGGCACAGAAAGTGTGTGGGAAGCAGAGGAGGGATGGGCTCGAAACATGGAGTCAGAAACTGGTCTGGAAGATTCTTCCAGGTCTTACAGCCTCTTACAAGGAAGATGGATAGAGGTTGCTAAAATTTGCAAAGAGTCCTCAAACCTTCATTACTAGCAATGTCACATAGTTGTGAAGTTGTAAACCATCATCAAAGAGAAACTTAGATCAACTATGCTAGAAGAAAGACTACATGAGTTTTAAATGCTCTATAGGAAATACTTCAGGATCACTGGCATATGACAAGATAGTTCAAGCATATACAGCAATTGTATACAACATAGGACAGTATTCTAGAGGTGTGCCAAGCAGTTAATTAATAAGATTGTTATTGTGCTGGATTTGGGGAGTCAGTGGTATTTGTAGTGTTGCTGTGTAGTAAATTACCATACATTCAGCAGCTTCAAACTACACACAGCCATGACTTCCAGTTTCCAGGGGTCAGAGGTGTAGCCTGGCTGAGCTGAGGGCACTGCCTAGGGTCTCAGGCTGCAGTCTCGCTGGCTGTTGGCAGATGCAGGAGGGCACCCTCGGCTCCTGGAGGTTGCCCCTAGTTGTCTGTTGTGTGGTACGTTCCACAGACAACTCTTCCCCAGCCAGCAGGCAAATCCCTGGTAGTTTAGACAGATCCTCCTACATAGAAATGTAGTCATGAGGTCATTTCATCACAGCTGCTATAGTCTCTTGGTTTGAAGCCAGTCTCGGGGTCCCCTACAGTCAAGGGGAGAATGTCACACAAAGGACTCCCGAGGGTGGGTTCATCAGAGTATTTTTGCATTTAATAAAATGTACAATGAATTGTGATTCCTTTTCTCCTTTGAGATAATCATTTTTTTATTTAATATTATACATGTGATTTTGTATTTGTTTCTTTAAAGAGTGCCCTTCAGTGAATAAGCTTCAGACCAAAACCTCCATCACCTCCTGAGTCATACTCCCTTGAACCTTACCATGAGAAACTTTTTGTTTGTATGTTTTTGCATGACCAATTTCTTTTTTTAAAATTAAAGTATAGTTGATTTATAATGTGTTGATTTCTGCTGTACAGCAGAGTGATTCAATTCTACATTTATTCTTTTTCATATCATTTTCCATCATGGTTTATCACAGGATATTGAATATAGTTTCCTGTGCTGCTATACAATAGGACCTTGTTTCTTATCCATCCTATGTATAATAGTTTGCATCTGCTAATCCCAGACTCCCAGCCTATCCCTCCCCAAGCCCGCCTCCCCCGTGAAAACCACAGGTCCATTCTATTTCTGTGAGTCTGTCTCTGTCTCATAGATGAGCTCATTTGTGTCGTATTTTCAATTCCACGTAAGAGCGCTATCATGTGGTTTTCATCTTTCTCTTTCTGACTTCACTTGGTGTGATAATGTCTAGGTCCATCCATGTTGCTGCACATGGCATTATTTCATCTTCTATGGCTGAGTAACAGTCCACTCTATATGTGTATCACATCTTCTTTACCCATTCGTCAGTGCATGGACATTTAGGTTGCTTCCATGTCTTGGCTATTGTGAATAGTGCTGCTGCAAACAAAGAGGTGCATGTGTCTTTTTGAAGTATCGTCTTGTCTGGATACATGCCCAGGAGTGGGACTGCCTGATCAAGTGGCCGTTCTATTTTTAGTTTGCAGAAAAACCTCCATAGTGTTCCCCGTAGTGGTTGCACCAATTTATATTCCCCCCACCAACAGTATAGGAGGGTTCTCTTTTCTCCACACCCTCTCCAGCATTTGTATACTTTGGTTTCTGACACTTGCTTTTATTTATTATATACTAGAGGCCAACGTGGGGAAATCTAGCAGAATCTCTTTAATTTACCCACAACATTTTTGCATGAAAGAGACAAATCTCAGTATCTGCTATGGAAATCTTTGTTTTTGCTTAAAAATGTAATCTGCTTCCTAAAGACTCCTTATTTTTCTTGTGTAACAGAGGCTAGGGAAGAAGAGATGGTGAGGAGAGGAATTAAGATTCCTTAAGGAGAAGGGGTTAGAGGAGCAGCTATTAATGGAGATGGAGGAGGGGATTCTGTGTCCCCTCCTAACCCCGAATAATGGGCGGTGTCTGGAGCTGTTTGCACCCACTGGGTAGAGGGCGGGAATGCTGCCAAACACGCACAGGAGACCCCACACGGGGAATCATCCCGCCTAAATGGTAGGTCATGCTGCTGTCGGGCGGCCTGGCCAAAGACAGCTCAGTGCGAGGAGGTTCCTTTACCACATGGGTGACTGAGGGGCCCTGGATGCCGGGTTCTTTACAACTGAGCCACCTTTTTAATCCTCGGCCTAATGTACGTGAAGACTTTTAGCTATTTGCTTTGCTGATAAGTGAGGTTGGCAATGGGGAGATTTTGGTGGCAACTGCTTTGAGACTTCTGGCAGTGGCTGGTAGTCAGCTGAGTGGTGGCTCAGGACAAAGGATCTGTGTGAGGCTGGCCTTAGGCTTGGCGTCTTGGCATCTGAGACAGAACCCCAGCAGCCTGGCAGAACCAGCAGGGTGGCTCTAGGCTTGGCGTCTTGGCATCTGAGACAGAACCCCAGCAGCCTGGCAGAACCAGCAGGGTGGCTCCCGTTAACAGAGATGTCAGCGTCAAGGCTCTGAGCTCATACTCTCATAATGAGCAACGTTCCCCGGCACTGAGGTACCTCCATGCAGCCACATGGGGACGTGTGGACTCCAGCGTCAGAGGACTCAGTGGGCCTCCTGCTGCATTTATCCTTGAAAGTTCAGAAATAAGCAACTGGGGTGCTTTGCAGTGGTGTTGAGTTCACACTGGGTGTTGGGGTGGTTTTTTTGAGGGAGTCATATTTGTCTCTTTGGAAAGACGTTAACAGGAGGATACTGCTATGAAGCATGGGCAAGTTTTCATATTTTCTCTATTTTAAGATTGTTATATGAGTGTAAGAGAAATTAATACTAAAACTTTTAGTATCTTTACTTTTAGAATTAAAATCATTTGAATTAATAGCTGTTGATTGATAACACAAGGCTCTTTTTCAGTTCGTGTTGATATTTTCATTTTTTAGTTAATTCAGCTGCTTCAGGTCTGCGGGTCTTCAGGTCTACAGGTCTTCAGGTTGTGGCATGTGGGCTCTACAGCTTGGGCTTATTAGTTGTGGCACACAAGCCTAGTTGCTCTGCAGCATATAGGGTCTTCCTGGACCGGGGATCGAACCTGTGTCCTCTGTGTTGGCAAGAGGGTTCTTAACTGCTGGACCACCAGGGAAAGTCCCTCAGTTCGATTTTTAAATTTTTTTTAAAATTATATCTTTATGAAGAATTCATGTACCATGAAACTCACCCTTTTAAATTGAACCACTGAGTGATTTTTAGGGTATTCACACGGGTGTGCAGCCGTCACCATGATGCAATTGTGGAACATATTTTTCACCTCACAAAGCGCCCCCTGCACAGTAGCAGCCGTTCCTCATTATCGCCCCCACCCCGAGCCTGGCAGCTACTTTCTGTTTCTATGGAGGTGCTGTTCAGGACGTTCTATATACATGGAGCTAGTATGTGGCCTTCATGCTGGTTTCTTTCACCGAGCATCACCTTTCGAAAGTTCATCCAGTGTTACAGTTGTATCAGTGTTTCATTTCTTTTTTTTAAAATTGCAGTATAATTCACATACCATAAAATTGACCCTTTTAACTGTACAGTTCAGTGGGTTTTTTAGTATATTTACAAAACTCTGCAACCATTACCACTTATGTAATTCCAGAAAGTTCCTGTTCCCCTCAGAGAAACCTAACACCCACAGGCCGTCACCCTCCACCCCCTCCCGCAGTCCTGGCCACCATGAATCTGCTTTCTGTTTCCACAGGCTTGTCTGTTCTACACGTTTCATATAAATAGACTCATATGATCTTTTGTGTCTGGCTTCTTTTACATACCAAAATTTGTCAGGGTTCATCCAGGTTGTAGCATGAATCTATTTCCTTACTTTTTATGACTGAATAACATTCCATTGTCTGGATATGCCATATTTTGTATATTCATTTGTCAGTNAGACTCATATGATCTTTTGTGTCTGGCTTCTTTTACGTACCAAAATTTGTCAGGGTTCATCCAGGTTGTAGCATGAATCTATTTCCTTACTTTTTATGACTGAATAACATTCCATTGTCTGGATATGCCATATTTTGTATATTCATTTGTCAGTTGATATTTGGTTATTTCTACCTTTGGCTATTATGGGTAATGCTGCTGTGAACATTAACCTACAGGTTTTTGTGTGGACACCTCGCATTTTCTTGGGTGTGTACCTTGGTGTGAAATTTGCTGGATTATATGGTAACTCTGTTTAACCTTTTTTGGGAACTGCAAAACTGTTCTCTACAGCAGCCACACCATCTTACAGTTATGAGGGTTATAACTTCTCCATGTTGCCACCAATGCTTGTTATTGTTCATCTTTTTTTTTTTCTTTTTTTTTTAAAGTTGAGGGCTGACTTTCAATAGATCGCAGCGAGGGAGCTGCTCTGCTACGTACGAAACCCCGACCCAGAAGCAGGTCGTCTACGAATGGTTTAACACCAGGTTCCCCACGAACGTTCGGTGCGTGACCGGCGAGGGGGCGGCCGCCTTTCCGGCCGCGCCCCGTGTCCTGGGACGAAGGGCTCTCCGCACCGGACCCCGGTCCCGACGCGCGGCGGGGCGCGGGCGACGGCCCGCCGGCGGGGACGGCGGGGGACTGGCTATCCGAGGCCAACCGAGGCTCCCGCGGCACTGCCGTATCGTTCCAATTGTTCATGTTTTTGATTACAGCATCTTCAGTTCAGTTCAGTTGTTCAGTCGTGTCCGACTCTTTGCGATGCCACAAATCGCAGCACACCAGGCCTCTCTCTGTCCATCACCAACTCCCAGAGTTCACTCAAACTCATGTCCATCGAGTCAGTGATGCCATCCAGCCATCTCATCCTCATCCCTTCTGCCCCCAATCCCTCCCAGCATCAGGGTCTTTTCCAATGAGTCAACTCTT
>SJYV01051493.1:667267-709784 GCA_006410875.1 Neotragus pygmaeus | reverse complement strand
AGATGGTGACTGCAGCCATGAAATTAGAAGACGCTTACTCCTTGGAAGAAAAGTTATGACCAACATAGATAGTATATTCAAAAGCAGAGACATTACTTTGCCAACTAAGGTCCATCTAGTCAAGGCTATGGTTTTTCCTGTGGTCATGTATGGATGTGAGAGCTAGACTGTGAAGAAGGCTGAGCGCCGAAGAATTGATGTTTTTGAACTGTGCTATTGGAGAAGACTCTTGAGAGTCCCTTGGACTGCAAGGAGATCCAACCAGTCCATTCCGAAGGAGATCAACCCTGGGATTTCTTTGGAAGGAATGATGCTAAAGCTGAAACTTCAGTACTTTGGCCACCTCATGCGAAGAGTTGACTCACTGGAAAAGACTCTGATGCTGGGAGGGATTGGGGGCAGGAGGAGAAGGGGACGACCGAGGATGAGATGGCTGGATGGCATCATGGACTCGATGGACGCGAGTCTGAGTGAACTCCGGGAGATGGTGATGAACAGGGAGGCCTGGCAAGGCCAGTGACTTAAGGACAGACAGGAAAACAAAACTGCAAAGCTTTTCAAAGATAATCAACACAGGGAATATCTTCTTGATCTTAGGGGTGTGGAAAGATTTCTTAAATGACTCATCCTCCCTCCACCCTCCATGCCAAAAAAGGTATAAAGGAAAAAAATTGATTAATTCTCTTAGGTAGGAATTATAGACTTCTGATGATGTAAAAATATAAAGACAGTGAAAATATAAGACATAAATTTGAAGAAGATATTTCAGCATATACTATCAAAGATAGATAACAGACAGACAGACAAATGTTGTTCAGTCACTCACTCATGTCCGACTCTTTGTGACCCCATGGACTGTAGCCCCCCAGGCGCCTCTGTCCAAGGGATTCTCCAGACAAGAAAACTGAAGTGGGTTGCCATTTCCTTCTCCAGGGGATCTTCCCAACCCATGAATGGAACCCTTGTCTTCTGAGGGTGGGTGGATTCTTTACCACTGAGCCACCACATGCTATGAATAAGTAAGATTAAGGTAAACATCCCAAAGGTAAAGAATGGCAAAAGAACAGGCTCTTCACACAAGGAGAAATCTCAATGGCGAATAAATAAAAACGTGCTGACTTGGCTGGTAACTGGGGAAAAGCAAACTGAAATTCTTATCAGCTCTCTCTCCTCGCCCTGGCGTCTTACAGCGCTAAGAGCGGAAAGCACCGGGTGTCTCCTGCACAGCCTGTATCCCCTTTGGAGAACCCTGGTGTCACCTCGGTAAAACTGAGCTCATGACTCAGCAATTAGGCTCTCACACACTGGAGCCTAGAGAAATGCTTACCCTCGGTTCTAAGAGATGCACAAGAATATTCAAGAAGCACTGTTCATAGTAACAACAAGCCAGAAATCACGCCAATACCCACCACTGCAGGATGGGGAGATAAGCTGTGTTACACTCAGTTCAAACAGAACCGTGTGCTGGAAACGGGGAAAGTACAGTTAACTTTCGTCAGGAATCTCTCAGGGTGAGAGACAAGACATCATCTAAGACACACAGGTTATTTTATTTGTGCAAAGTTCAAAAGCAGGCAAGCCTGAGCCTATTGTTTAGAAAGGCAAACATGGGTGGCAAAGTACAAAGGAAAAAAGCGATGGCTATCGCAAAAGTCAGCAGCAGAGACTTGTGTGGGGAGAGAAGGGAATGTGATTGGAGAGGGAGGCGCACTCGTAGGTTCAGAGCTGTTCATTTTGTTCTTTAAAATTCATATGATTCTTTAAGATACACGCAAATGTTTTATAGACTCTTCATTAAGTTCTTGCTGTTGTTCACTGTCTAAGTCGTGTTGGACTCTGCAACCCCAGGGACTGCAGCACACCAGGCTTCCAGGTCCTTCACTATCTCCTGGAGTTTGTTCAAATTCATGTCCATTGAGTCGGTGATGCCATCCAACCGTCTCCTCCTCTGCCGCCCCCTCCTCCTGTCTCTCCATTAAGAGTGCTTTATAACTGAAATGGAAAGCAATCCCAGATCATTGTCTGGGGAGGACAAGCATCAGTTCCTTCCTCCTGCTTGGATAAGGGATGCAGGCTCAGCCCCGACACAGCACAGAAAATCATGCATCTCATGGCTCAGAGCACACGCTGCAACAGGGCAGACTCTACACCTCCTTATTTCACGTAAGGAAAATGCTGGGTGCGTTGATTTCATTCACTCATTCCAGTTCAGTTCAGTCGCTCAGTCATGTCCGATTCCTTGCGACCCCATGAATCGCAGCACGCCAGGCCTCCCTGTCCATCACCAACTCCCGGAGTTCACCCAAACCCATGTCCATCGAGTTGGTGANTGTAACCCATGGGGCGGGGGACATGTAACCCATGGGGCAGGAAGCACCGGCTGTAGGTCACACACGGCCAGGTCCCAGTGCTGCTCCCAGGGGACCCGTAACCCATGGGTTGGGAAGCGCCGGCCGTGGGTCACACACGGCCAGGTCCGAGTCCCTCCCCGTCACAGGCTTGTGACCCAGAGCAGGTGTACTGTTTCTGTTTCTTGTCCTGAAAATCTCTTGCTGATGAAGTGGAATGCCATGTTAGGTTGAATTTCCCAAGTGGAACCATCACTGTGTGGTGGCCCATATCTTCTCACCATATGGGCACGTGGTGAGTGTTCACTGCCATCACTTATTTGAAATCGTGAAATTCATTGCTATAAAGAAATAGTGATTGTGTGGACTCAGTGCTCCAGGGATTCTAGCAGGTAAGATCTCTCTCTGCCCCATCCCCTTGCCATCTTTTACATAGCTGCGGTTTTTCATCCCCCTCCTTGGAAGCAGACCTCTCCAGGTGACTGTTCATATTTTTGGTTGCTAGGCATGGCTTGCAGGATATCTTAGTTCCCTGGCCAGAGACTGAACCCACAGTCCCTTGGCAATGAGAGTGCCAAGTCCTAACCACTGGATGGCCAGGGGATTCAGATGACTTTTTATTCTAAGAACCAAATCTAGAGGGGAAAAAGAAAATAGTGATTTGTTTTTTTCACTCTTTAGCAAGTTCTGGTCAGAAATGAAGGCCATCAGCCAAAGATGAAACAGAGGAAGCCAAAAATCCCCTCAAGGTGTTGAAGGAGCATCAGTGAGCTGGGAGGGAGGCCTTGGGGACCCTGGCAGAGCAAGGGGAAGAGGGGCAGGTAGAGCCTCACTTGTCATCTTCCTGGTCTCTAGTCTCCCGAGGGTGAATATCAACAGTTCTCGGCAACCAGGGTGTGCGTGCTGTGAGCAGTTAAATGGCTA
The DNA here is from genome assembly GCA_006410875.1 of Neotragus pygmaeus. Taxonomy (NCBI): domain Eukaryota; kingdom Metazoa; phylum Chordata; class Mammalia; order Artiodactyla; family Bovidae; genus Neotragus; species Neotragus pygmaeus. The sequence continues at coordinate 706,512 of SJYV01051493.1, read as the reverse complement.
GGATTCCCGGAGAGAAATCCTGTTAATTTGGAGCTCTTTCTGAGGTAGCCAGAGGTTTCCGAAAGTAGCCCCCTTGTTCACAGCTAGGCCTGCATCCGCACAGTCCTGCTGCGATGCCCTCTTGAGGCAGAGCGGGACAGCGCACACACCAGCTTGTCTCTCACCCCGTCCTGAGTCTTTGCTTTCCCATCGGCCCCAGGACTCCCCAAGAAAGGATGTGCTGACAGTAGCGGTCACCTCCAAGAGTCACAGGGCCACCATGCCCTGTCCCCGGGCCACCACGGGCACCTCCTCCTGGGAGAAAGGCGTTGTTTGGAAAGAAGGGAGAGGACACCTTAGTGCTTGTGGCTTGAACTCTGGACAGTTAAAGAAAAGCCCTAGAGCTGCCCCGGTTCCCACGGGGCACAGGATGCATGTGGGCTATCTGAGCCCTTAGGGTTAAACTCAGGCCCTTTGCACCTGTCAGCAGTCTAAAAACAGCACTTCTGCATTTATCTTCCAAATGGAAAGCCCCAACATAAATAAAACATTCATATACCATCCTTTCCTTGAAACTTTTCCTGGACATAATCCATAAACTAGAGAAGTAGTTTTGTGACATCAGAACTTGGTGCTCGTTTATCAATGAGATAATTAGTCATGCCTCTGTAAGCCTGATGAGCCAGAAAGCAGTTTTTATTGTTCGTTATGTATACTGACCACAGAACTTCTAAACACAGTGTGCCCTTTGACGCCTGTGCATTGCAGGATGTGGCAAAACTACTTAGAGGCAATTTTCAAGCATCTACTTTTTTTTTTTTCTTTTTCATTTTTCTTAAAGGGAAGGATATATATATTAGGAGTTTGGAATCCACACTACTGTATATAAATTAAACAACAAGGATCTACTGTATAGTACAGGAAACTATATTTAACATTTTGTGATAACCTGTAAGGGAAAAGAATATAAAAAGGAATATATATACAGCTGAATCACTTGGTCATACAACTAAAAGTAACACAACACTGCAAATCAACTGTGCTTCAACAAAAAAATGTGACATTTGGTACTTAAATTGACTGTATGGAAAAAAATTTAAGTATTTTTATTATTATGAAATGTCACCCTATATTATATAAAAATCAATAAAGATCTCCACAAAGTGTTTTTGAAGGGGTCTTTTATAGAATTAGACATGTTCCCCCTGGATCAAAATAATGGAAGTGGAATATTTATTTATTTTTAATGTGTGGTTTAAAAAAAAATTTAGAAAGCTGATTATTTTTAGTAGAGGTCAAATCTGATGTGCTACAGGTAACAGTTACTTTAGAGAAGAGGTTGTTGAAGAACTTTTCTGTAGGCCATGGAGTATTTCATTTTCTCCCACCACTTTGTAGTAGAAAAATTACGCACCTTGAAGTAGGGTTCCTGCCTTACAGAGCTAGGGGGAAGGGCAGGAGCCCACACATGCAGATTCGAGCGGAAGCAGGAGCTTTACAAGCCATACTTACTGTTACTACTTGAGCACCTCTCTGATGTTTCTTTGCTTTTCTGTAATATTCTATTTCACTGAGGTAAAAAGAATTACCAGTTGTACTTGCTACACTGATTTCATGGTCTGCTAATAGACTGTTCCCTTCTATATTCCTGTGGCTCAGACAGTAATGAATCTGCCTGCAATGCAGGAGACTCGGGTTGGATCCCTGGGTTGGAATTAAGGGAATTTCAACTGGGTTGGGAAGATCCCCTGGAGAAGGAAATGACTATCAACTCCAGTATTCTTGCTTGGAGAATCCCATGGACAGAGGAGCCTGGAGAGCAACAGTCCATGGGATCACAGAGACATGACTCTTTACAACTTACCACTTGAACTTTCTATATTCTTACAAAGAAATTACTTTTTTTTCTCCCAACATAATTATTAAGCATTTTGCATATGAAGATATTTCTTTTATCTGATTTCTATCCCAGAAAATCCCAAGTTTTCCCGTTTTTTGTTTTGTTTTGTTTTTGCAGAAGCATAAATTGAGGATGCTGTTGAAGTGCAAAATCCTGGGCTCCTACCCAGACATTTACTTATGGGCCCAGGAACCTGCATTTGTAATGCATACCCCGAGTAACTCTAGTGCAACAAACTGAAACGAGACTTGAGGAACTCCAGTTAACCACAGGGTGGAGGGGGTGCTTCCTCAGGAGAGGCTGTAAGTGGCAGCTCCCTCCGCCATGCCCGCCGTCTTGCATAGGTTGGCAGAACTGGGCTTCTCATCCAGCCTTAGCTGCTTTCTTCTTGATCCACCACCACAGGGAACAGATCCTCCGCGTTAAAGCTGAAGAAGATAAAATCCCACTGCTCATCGTGGGGAACAAATCTGACCTGGAGGAACGGAGGCAGGTGCTAGTGGAGGAGGCCAGGGCCAAGGCTGAGGAGTGGGGCGTGCAGTACGTGGAGACCTCGGCCAAGACACGGGCCAACGTGGACAAGGTGGGTCGGCCCCCGCCCGCCACCTGCTGCTCCTGGGGGAGCTGCTCTGGGGAGACTGGGGTGGCAGGGTTGGGAACGGATCCTGGCATCAGGACGAGAAGCACAGGGATGGTCCGACCCACACGCCAGCCTTTGTCAGGTGCACACCTTTGGCCAAATGGAAGCCCAGCGGGTGAGGCCGTGGCTGTGGAGGCCATGTCCTTGCACACTCTGTGGCCTGTATCCTCTGGGGGCAGGGCTGGCTGTGTCGGGGCCCTCTTGGTTTTGTGCTCTTTGATGGATTGGGTGGGCTTCCCTGATAGCTCAGTTGGTAAAGAATCTGCCTACAATGCAGGAGACCCTGGTTCAATTNGTATACTGACCACAGAACTTCTAAACACAGTGTGCCCTTTGACGCCTGTGCATTGCAGGATGTGGCAAAACTACTTAGAGGCAATTTTCAAGCATCTACTTTTTTTTTTTTCTTTTTCATTTTTCTTAAAGGGAAGGATATATATATTAGGAGTTTGGAATCCACACTACTGTATATAAATTAAACAACAAGGATCTACTGTATAGTACAGGAAACTATATTTAACATTTTGTGATAACCTGTAAGGGAAAAGAATATAAAAAGGAATATATATACAGCTGAATCACTTGGTCATACAACTAAAAGTAACACAACACTGCAAATCAACTGTGCTTCAACAAAAAAATGTGACATTTGGTACTTAAATTGACTGTATGGAAAAAAATTTAAGTATTTTTATTATTATGAAATGTCACCCTATATTATATAAAAATCAATAAAGATCTCCACAAAGTGTTTTTGAAGGGGTCTTTTATAGAATTAGACATGTTCCCCCTGGATCAAAATAATGGAAGTGGAATATTTATTTATTTTTAATGTGTGGTTTAAAAAAAAATTTAGAAAGCTGATTATTTTTAGTAGAGGTCAAATCTGATGTGCTACAGGTAACAGTTACTTTAGAGAAGAGGTTGTTGAAGAACTTTTCTGTAGGCCATGGAGTATTTCATTTTCTCCCACCACTTTGTAGTAGAAAAATTACGCACCTTGAAGTAGGGTTCCTGCCTTACAGAGCTAGGGGGAAGGGCAGGAGCCCACACATGCAGATTCGAGCGGAAGCAGGAGCTTTACAAGCCATACTTACTGTTACTACTTGAGCACCTCTCTGATGTTTCTTTGCTTTTCTGTAATATTCTATTTCACTGAGGTAAAAAGAATTACCAGTTGTACTTGCTACACTGATTTCATGGTCTGCTAATAGACTGTTCCCTTCTATATTCCTGTGGCTCAGACAGTAATGAATCTGCCTGCAATGCAGGAGACTCGGGTTGGATCCCTGGGTTGGAATTAAGGGAATTTCAACTGGGTTGGGAAGATCCCCTGGAGAAGGAAATGACTATCAACTCCAGTATTCTTGCTTGGAGAATCCCATGGACAGAGGAGCCTGGAGAGCAACAGTCCATGGGATCACAGAGACATGACTCTTTACAACTTACCACTTGAACTTTCTATATTCTTACAAAGAAATTACTTTTTTTTCTCCCAACATAATTATTAAGCATTTTGCATATGAAGATATTTCTTTTATCTGATTTCTATCCCAGAAAATCCCAAGTTTTCCCGTTTTTTGTTTTGTTTTGTTTTTGCAGAAGCATAAATTGAGGATGCTGTTGAAGTGCAAAATCCTGGGCTCCTACCCAGACATTTACTTATGGGCCCAGGAACCTGCATTTGTAATGCATACCCTGAGTAACTCTAGTGCAACAAACTGAAACCAGACTTGAGGAACTCCAGTTAACCACAGGGTGGAGGGGGTGCTTCCTCAGGAGAGGCTGTAAGTGGCAGCTCCCTCCGCCATGCCCGCCGTCTTGCATAGGTTGGCAGAACTGGGCTTCTCATCCAGCCTTAGCTGCTTTCTTCTTGATCCACCACCACAGGGAACAGATCCTCCGCGTTAAAGCTGAAGAAGATAAAATCCCACTGCTCATCGTGGGGAACAAATCTGACCTGGAGGAACGGAGGCAGGTGCTAGTGGAGGAGGCCAGGGCCAAGGCTGAGGAGTGGGGCGTGCAGTACGTGGAGACCTCGGCCAAGACACGGGCCAACGTGGACAAGGTGGGTCGGCCCCCGCCCGCCACCTGCTGCTCCTGGGGGAGCTGCTCTGGGGAGACTGGGGTGGCAGGGTTGGGAACGGATCCTGGCATCAGGACGAGAAGCACAGGGATGGTCCGACCCACACGCCAGCCTTTGTCAGGTGCACACCTTTGGCCAAATGGAAGCCCAGCGGGTGAGGCCGTGGCTGTGGAGGCCATGTCCTTGCACACTCTGTGGCCTGTATCCTCTGGGGGCAGGGCTGGCTGTGTCGGGGCCCTCTTGGTTTTGTGCTCTTTGATGGATTGGGTGGGCTTCCCTGATAGCTCAGTTGGTAAAGAATCTGCCTACAATGCAGGAGACCCTGGTTCAATTCCTGGGCTGGGAAGATCTGCTGGAGAAGGGATAGGCTACCCACTCCAGTATTCTTGGGCTTCCCTTGTGCCTCAGCTGATAGATAAAGAATCCGCCTGCAGTGTAGGATCCCTGGGTTGGGAAGATGCCTTGGAGAAGGGAAAGGCTACCCACTCCAGTATTCCAGCCTGGAGAATTCCATGGACTGTATAGTCCATGGGTTTGCAAAGAGTCAGACATGACCGAGTGACTTTCACTTTTCACTTTCACAAATTGGGTAGATTTGTTCTTTTCACCTTCCTGTCCCCCTGCAAAGCCCAGGGGTCCTGTCTTTATAACTAAGTCCCTGCATCATAGTTTCTCCCAAGAATTGGCTCTCTAGAGAGCGCTTCTCTCTTCCTCAGCCCCAGAGTACTTTCTCATTCAAATGCCTGTAGCTAAGGAAAGGATGACCTTGACAGGGATAATACCAAGAGTTGAAAACCCGCCTTCCAGCGATGCAAGGCCTTTTAGATATAGTGCTGTACTCTTTCTGTCCACGCTGGGCCTTCACTGCTGTGTGGGCTTTTCTCTAGATGCAGGGAGTCGGGGCAGCTCTTCACTGCAGTGCGTGGGCGCTACGGTGTGTGGGCCTGATCGTTGCGGTTCCCAGGCTATAGGGCACAGGCTTAGTGGTTGTGGTGCACACAGGCTCAGTTGCTCTTAGGCATGTGGGATTTTCCCGGATCAGGGATTGAACCCATGTCTTCTGCACTGGGAGGTAGATTCTTTACCACTGAGCCACAAGGGAAGCCCTTTATCACATTATTGACTAGAGACATATTATAGCAACAGGCGTTAGTTTCTACAAAGAAAAACCCGCGATATTTGAAGCTGTCTCAGTCACTATTGGGCTTACCTGGTAAAGAATCCACCTGCAGTGCAGGAGACCTGGGTTTGACCCCTGGGTTGGGAAGATGGCCCTGGAGAAGGAGATGGCTACCCACTTTAGTATTGTCAATAATGTGTTGTTGTTGTTGTTTTAAAGTTTGCAGTGGCTACCCCAGAGTATTTAAAGCTGAGACTTTCTCTCTGCCATCACCCTGTTCCTTAGCTCGGATGTCATGACCTGGCTCCCGTAAAACCTGCACATATCACTTTGCAGCCAAGTAGTGGACACGTCTGCTCCATCTGCACAGCATCTGAATCCCCCTATTCCCTTCTCACTTCTCCTTTGCTTCTTTCCTGAAGAGCAAGAAATCTGATATCAAGCATTACTGTAGCCAGTGATGCTACAGAAGATTTAGGATGATGGAAGATTTAGGATGTTGGTGTCAGGAGGGGTTCACTCTGGAAACCTCTCCAACAACATAAATCTGTTTAGTTGTGTCTGGAATGTGAAGCAGGTTCCTTTGGCAGCTCCTTTTTCTCTGTTAGCTCTTATGTTGATTCTTGTGTGTTTCCAAATCTTTCCATTTTTATCAAATTGTTTTCTAGCCATAGAATTACAACACACAGGAAATCCAGTCACATACTTCATTTTTAAAAAATCAGGATGACTTGCCGGGCATGGAACTGTGGACGTGGGGAGCAGGGGCTGTCACAGAGTGGCTACTCATCTCCCCTTCCTGCCCGGACCTGTTGGACCTGCAAAACAGGAACCAGCAGAAACTGATGACCAACAGGCAGCATTGTACTCACTTGTCAACAGTTCACAGGAAAGGGGATTGTTGATAAGACTGGCCAGTGAACAGCTTGGTCAACATTTGACGTTGGACATGCACCCTTCCCCCTTCTGCCTTTTGCTGTTATAAAAACCCGCGATATTTGAAGCTGTCTCAGTCGCTATTGGGCTTCCCTGGTAAAGAATCCACCTGCAGTGCAGGAGACCTGGGTTTGACCCCTGGGTTGGGAAGACTGCCCTGGAGAAGGAGATGGCTACCCACTTTAGTATTCTTGCCTGGAGAATCCCATGGACAGAGGAGCCTGGCAGGCTACAGTCCATGGGGTAGCAAAGAGTCAGACAAGACTGAGTGACTGACACTTCAGACACTATTGGGCGGAGCAGGGGCTGTGCTTTCCTGAGAGACTGAAGGGAAGGAAGGGATACTTAGGTTAGCCTGATCCGGTTTGTGGGATCCTTGACTGCACCCTGAGCTGGTGGCGAGCGCCTGTGGAGCCCTCACTCAGAAAGCTTGATCTCACTTTCCCTAGGAAAGTAACAGGAGCCTCTTGTTCGGTGCAAGTGTCCAAAGGTGAAAGCCTGCTCTCATTCTCACACTTGCCATCTTCTCCATGACAAATCACGAACATTTCTTTGTAGGAGGTGTATAATCAGTACCCGGGCTTAGCTGCTGGGAGCAGAGGGCAAAAACCTTGTGATGAGTGACAATCCGTATCTAAGTAACACACTAGCATTCACAACAGGTCTCATCAGCTTCTGATGAAGCCCCTTTAGCTGACATCGGGGAGTGGGGGCTCAGGTGTGGGGAGTGGGGGACAGGCTGCTCTTTCTGCTTTTCCCTGACCCCTGCAAACGCAAGTCTGCTGCTTGGGGCTCGTGATGAGGTTCCTGCCCTTCAGTTCAGTCGCTCAGTCATGTCCGACTCTTTGTGACCCCATAAATCACAGCAAGCCAGGCCTCCCTGTCCATCATCAACTCTCGGAGTTCACTCAGACTCACGTCCATCAAGACAGTGATGCCATCCAGCCATCTCATCCTTTGTTGTCCCCTTCTCCTCCTGCCCCCAATCCCTCCCAGCATCAGGGTCTTTTCCAATGAGTCAACTCTTTGCATGAGGTGGCCAAAGTACTCGAGTTTCAGCTTCAGCATCATTCCTTCCAAAGAAATCCCAGGGCNGAGTCAGTGATGCCATCCAGCCATCTCATCCTCAGTCGTCCCCTTCTCCTGCCCCCAATCCCTTCCAGCATCAAAGTCTTTACCAATGATTCAACTCTTTGCATGAGGTGGCCAAAGTACTGGAGTTTCAGCTTTAGCATCATTCCTTCCAAAGAAATCCCAGGGTTGTAGACCCATTTTCTATTAATTCTTACATTTTAAATTTAAGCAAAAACTGCTTTAAAAAATGTTTTTTAAAAAAATGAAGCTGTGCTGGAAAGAAGAAGCATGCTGCAGTGGCTTAAGGAGTGGCTGGGCCAAACCACCAGGGTTGCAATTTTGACTGTGACCTTGGGGTGTCTGAGTCTCTTATCTGAGATGGGAATAGTAATAGTACCTACCTCAGAGTTTTTCATGAGGATCAAATCAGTTAATACTTATAAAGAACTTAGAGTAGTCCCTCTAACACAGTAGTTCAGTTCAGTTGCTCAGTCATGTCCGACGTGTTGCAACCCTATGGACTGCAGTACACCAGGCCTCCCTGTTTATCACCAACTCCCGGAGTTCACTCAAACTCATGTCCATTGAGTCAGTGATGACATCCAACCATCTCATCCTCTGTCATCCCCTTCTCCTCCCACCCTCAATTTTCCCCAGCATCAGGGTCTTTTCAATGAGTTAATTCTTTGCATTAGGTGGCCAAAGTATTGGAATTTCTGCTTCAGCATCAGTGCTTCCAATGAACATTCAAGACTGATTTCCTTTAGGATGAACTGGTTGGATTTCCTTGCAGTCCAAGGGACTCTCAAGAGTCTTCTCCAACATCACAGGTCAAAACCATCAATTCTTTGACACTCAGCTTTCTTTATAATCCAACTCTCATATCCATACATGACTACTGGAAAAACCATACCTTTGACTAGATAGACTTTTGTTGGCAAAGTAATGTCTCTGCTTTTTAATATGCTGTCTAGGTTGGTTATCAGAGAAGGCAATGGCACCCCACTCCAGTACTCTTGCCTGGAAAATCCCATGGACGGAGGAGCNTTGCTGTGGCTCTGTCCGGGGATGTTTTATCCCTCATCATACTTATTCCGAGAACAGCTTTTATCATTCTGCAATAAGCCACTGGATGCAAGAACAGCGTGATGCTTCTGTCCATGTGATGTGAGCAGAGATCCCCTTTGTAGAACCAGAAAATGCTTTTAATGTTAATTGTTCTCCTTTGCTTTAAACCTTTTGTTTTTGATGGCCTGTGGTTTCTAAGAATACATTTGGCTTGATGCTTTAAAATGTAACCACATATCCTGCTTGGTCTAACTGCTTCATTACATCATGAAATGGCTTTTTCCTCCCCACTCCAGGTGTTCTTTGACCTCATGAGAGAGATCAGGACAAAGAAGATGTCAGAAAACAAAGATAAGAATGGCAAGAAAAGCAGCAAGAACAAGAAAAGTTTTAAAGAAAGATGTTGCTTACTGTGAAGGCCCAGGTGCTGGACCAAGTGGGTCGCCACTGAGGACCGAGGGCAGGTTCCTTGAGACAAGACTCCATTAACCTCTCAGCCTGTTCCTGTGCTCCCCAACCTCTTTCACACACACTTCTGTAAATGGGGAAAAATATCTGTGACTCGTTGGCTGGCAGAAGAAATAAGTCCTTGACCCTGCCGTGGGACGGCTCCTTTGTCAGGAGGTTACAGAGACTGATCTCTGTTTTCCTTCCTAAAGTTAACCATGAATGTAGTGCAGGGGTTAGCCAAGTGTAGTTAAAAAGACTGTCCTTGTTTCTTCTTTTTTTCCTCCAGTTTGATAACATTAGTATCTCCTGCTTTGAAATAAAAATGTCTTATTTTATTAGGTCTTGAGAGGCAAGGAGTGGGGTGAGACTCTCCCTACTCTTGTCAGCTCCACAGTAGTTCTCAGAAACACCCATTAGGTTCTAATAATGTTGGAAAATTCAGAGACTTTTTGGATAAGTCTTTTGGCCATACCCTGCAGACTGGAAGCAGAGCTAAAAAAGAGAAAATTTTGAGTTGGGCCAAGCATGTCAATACCAAGCTCAGAAATCCTTCTCAATATGAAAGTTGCATTCTTCAGAGTAAAGTATCAGCCTGTCATAGTCTGTGCTGGTTCCCCTTCTGCAGCATCCTGATTTTTTTGAAGGAGCTTCTTTTTAATAAAGGAAGGATTCAAGACCAGAATACTTTATAATAAATGAAGATACAAGATCAATATAGTTTATAAATGATACTTTTCTAATAAGAATTAAAAAAAAAATCCTTTGGCCAAAGCCTCTCCTCATTGCCAGTCCTGAGGTCCTGCCCCTGCTCCTCTACCCATAACCAGCGCACTCCATCCTGACCATCTCCTTGCTGCAGAGCCTTAGAGGACCTTTTCTTTTGTTTCTTTCAGTGTATCCTCAGTTCTTCTGAAGTACGTGATGAGTTAAAACTGTGTTCTGAACTCCTGAAGCCAGAGCTGTGCCACACACCTGGCTACCTCTTGTACAATTGCTCAGTAAATGCTGAATTTAAAATCAGAAGAAGTGGAGCAGGATAAGAAAAGCCAGTGCCCCTTCACATCTGAGAGCTGGTTGCTGTATCTAATATAAATTTGTTTTTGAGACAACCATCTAGTTAAAAAAACAGATTTTTATGCATGACGTATCATTCGTCTTTTTTTGTGTCAATATTCTAAATTCAGCAATCAGAAAGTTTTTCATCAGGAAAAGACTATGATGATAAACCTAGTACTCAGCATATTTTTCCCCATTTTTCAGAAGTGACATTTCACACAGGTGCCAAAAGTGAATTGGGGTGGGGAGAATGGGAACCTTTGGAATTTATGGTTATTATAGAAATTGTAGAAATTATGATCTGACTGGAAAATAACCTTGTTATCACCTCCCAAAGAATCATGGGCTTTTTTCAATTAAAAAAAAGCAGAAATTCAGAGTTTTTCAGAATTGCAGACTTTTTATTTTATTCTTTTGTTATACCTGTGAAATGTAAGTATTAAACAAATTGACTATAAATTATTCATTATTGTTCTTATTAGATGTTCTACAAACTTTATTTCAGTTATTGTTTTGAATTGTGCTGTGGGAAATAATTTTTTTGATATACACAGTAATTTTAACTAAATCTTTCCTTTGGGAGAGATGACTTCCTAAAATTTTAAAAAGTTGAAGGTAATCACATTGTTGAATTTTTTGAAACCATCTTTTTCTTTTCATCATAGTTTGCCACCTTTTGACATCAGTTCCAGTCGAGAGTAGGAAGATTTGGAACATGTGCAAATTAATTGTGGTATGAATTGTTGCATCATATGGAAATTATTCTTGGTGTATGCCAATAGTATATTTCTGAAATTATGTTTAATGGGACAGCAGTCAGAAATGGATCTTCCCAACACAATAATTTTTATACATGAGATTCTCATAGAAAAATAAGTAATGTTATTTATAAATTTGAAACCTTGCTAAATGACTAGATACTGTATCCATAGCCTAACCTCATTTTCCTGTAATCTTCCTTCTAGACATATGTGAGCACCTACTTGGTGTCAGGCTCTGTCCCAGGTGCTGAGATTCTGTGTTGAACAAGATAGGCCAGAGCTTGATTCTCCTGGAGCTTATGCTTTAGTGAGGAAAGAGACAAATAAATGAAACTATCATAGCTCTGATGACCGTAAAACTGGGTAAAAGGAAATGTTTCTGGGCCATAGAGATGATTTCAGTTGGGATGGTCAACAAGTTTGTACAATGTACCATATTCATTAAGAGACCCAAATGAGCCCCTTAAGCTCCGAGGCTCGGGTGCAGCTGGTCCAGAGGTCATAAGGTACTCAAGAAAAAGCCCCAAATACTTGCAGATGGCCACAGTGTGATGAGTGGCAGAGTAGCAGAAAAAGGTGTGACAGGCTATAGTTCCATAAAGTGATGTAGAGGAAAAATACCCACACATATCAATTTCCTACAAGCGTCCCAGTTCATCAAATATCATATACCACTGATTTTAAGAGGTCGCCATAATCCATGTACCACTAAGAAAAAGCCTGCTAATCCATCTTGATTTCAATGACATGAATACATGGGGGGAAAAGGATGCTTTAGATTAGGTGAAAAGGATATGTAAATTTATATTGAGATATAAAATTCCCCTCTATTGGTCTAAACACAGTATTATAATACTATAGAAGCTTAACCATGGATAAGTATTAACAGTGGGGAAGTACCCAGAGTTGAGGTGGGACCCAGAGCAGCACCAACAACAGTGAACCTGTGAGCCTGCACACCATGTGAACGGCGAGCAGCTCCGGTGGAGGGATACTCAGCAGCTCCTCTCCCAGTGGGAGCTCTCCAGTCCCACCCACCTCCCATCACAGCTCAGAAACCAGTCCGGGGGCTTCTGTTCCAACAACTAGACAGTAGAAGCAGATCCTGCCACTGACAGGGCTGTGACAGCCACAGAGCAAAGAGAGGGCCCTGCTAACCACAAGCGTCATACCTTCCAGGGGCGGCAGGCATTCATGCTGAAACCAGCCCTGGTGCCAAAACGCTGAACCCACACAGGCTACACAGGCACTCTCCTGCATACAGATACCCTTCCAAGACCATGGTAGGTGCTTCTCCTAAACTTACAGAGTAAGAGAAATGTAAGTAAAATGGGGAAGTAGACAAAACACTCCTACTAGATAAAAGATCAAGAAAACTTGCCTGAAAAAACAATGAAACATCTCTTCAGTCTATTGGACACTGAGTTCAAAAAAGAGGTAATGAAATTACTGAAGGGATTAAGAAGGGTAATGAATAGAAATGCATATTATTGTTAAAAAAAAAAAAGAAGAATCAGAAACTACAAGGGGGAGTCAAGAAAAACTAGAAATTTACTGAAAGGAAAACAGCTAAAGGCTATGAATAGCAGACTGAATAATGCAGAAGAAGGAATAAGTGATCTGAAAGATAGAATAATGGGAATTACCCAATCATAACAGCAGACAGCCAAATCTTAAAAAATTAATATGAGACCTATCTGCCAATATATGTGTATTACAGATTCCAGAAGGAGAAAAAGAGGATGTTTCTAAAATGTTTTTAAAGAAATTATGGCTGAAAACTTGCCAAACCTAAAGAAGGAAACAGATATCCAGGTACAGAAAGCATTGTCTGTCTCTGCTCAGTCGCACGGTTGTCTTTGTGACCCCATTGACTGTAGTCTGCCAGTCTCCTCTGTCAATAGAATTCTCCAGACAAGAATACTGGAGTAAGTTGCCATTCTCTTCTCCAGGGCATCTTCCCAACCCAGGGATTGAACCTGCAAAGCACAGAGGGCCGCAAACAAGATGAACCCAAACATGCCTACACCAAGGCAGATTCTAATTAAAATGGATTCTAAAGGAAGCAAAAGAAAAACAAACAGTTAATTACCAGGAAGTGCCTATAAGGCTGTCAGCTGATTTCTCTATAGAAATGTTGCAGGCAAAGAGGGAATTGCAAAATATATTCAAAGTCTTGAAACAGAAAAATGTGCAGCCTAGGATACTCTACCCAGCAAGATTATCATTTGGAAGAAGAAATAAAGAACTCAGAAGGCAAAAACTAAAAAGAATACAGTAATATTAAAATATTCCTAAAGGAAATATTGGAAGGTCTTTTTAAATAGAAAAGATGCAAGAAGCTATAGGAAAGAGGAACTCACAATTGAAAAATAAATTACTTAAATAAGCCAGTATACCAGAGATCAAATTGCCAACATCCGCTGGATCATGGAAAAACCAAGAGAGTTCCAGAAAAACATCTGCTTCTTTATTGACTATGCCAAAGCCTTTGTGGATCACAATAAACTATGGAAAATTCTGAAAGAAATGGGAATACCAGACCACTTAACCTGCCTCTTGAGAAATCTGTATGCAGGTCAGGAANGAAAGCAATGATAAGGACAATGAATAGTAAAACAATAAATATGAAGATGTAAGGGAAGATATCAAATCATAACATGAGGAGGAGAGTAAGAAAATTCTTAGATTTTTTAAAAAGAATGTGTTTTAGTCTGTACGACTATCGATCTAAATCAAGCAGATATAAGAAGGAGTTAACATGCTTGAAAGACAGCATAACCACAAATGAAAAACATATAATTGATTCATAAAAACCCAGAAGAACACAAACGTAATATAAAAAACATAACAAACATAGTATGACATCAAACCACAAAAGGAAAAAAGGAACAAAGAAGAAACATAGAATCAACTGGAAAACAAGGTTGAAATGGCAATAAACAATGTATTTATCTACAATTACCTTAAATGTCAGTGGAAGAGTCTACAATATGCTGTGTACGAGAGATTCATTTTAGGGCAAAAGACACAGACTGAAAGTGAGGGGATGGGAAAAGGGTACTCATGCAAAGGGAAATGGCAAGAAAGCTGGGTCACACACTCGTATCAGACAAAACAGGCTAACACAGATGCCATAAAGAGGGGAGCTACATAATGATAAAAGATCAATACAAGAGGAGGGTATTATGTGTATCAATGTACACGCACCCAGTATAGGAGCACTCAAAGACATAAAACAGATGCTGACAGACATGAAGGAAGAAACTGACAGGAATACAGTAACAGGAGGCTGGTACAGCCCACTCATACCAGGCAAGAGACCCTCTAGACAGAATATCCACAGGCAACAGAGATCCAAAATGATACACTAGAACACGTAGATTTTTTACATTTTTCAGGACATTACATCCAAAAGAAAAATATATACTTTTCAAGTGCACATGGGAAATTCTCTAGAATTGACTACATACTAGGGCACCATGTAGAAATTAATTCAAATATATTTTATGACCACAATGGGGAAACTATAAATCAACCTCAGAAAAAGAAATGAAAAGACTACAGGAGACTAAACATGCTCCTAGGAAAACCAGTGCATTGATGAGAAAATCAAAGAGGAAATTAAAAATGCCTTGAGACGATGAAAACATCCATGCAAAATCTACGGGACCAAATAAGCCTTCTCTAAGAAACGAGAAACACCTCAACCTTACCTCCCATCTAAAAGAGTTAGAAAATGGAGAACAAACTGAACTTAAAGTCAGCAGAAGGAAGGGAAGAACCAAGATCAGAGAGGAAATGAATAGAGATTTTGAAAACAAAAGAAAAAGTCCAGTAAAACAACCAAGAGCTGGTTCTTTGATAGAGTAAACAAAATAGGCAACCCTCTGGCCACGGTCACCGAGAAGAAAAGAGACGGAACCCAAGTAAACCAAATAGGAAATGAAAAATGAGTAATACCAATGGATAATGTAAATATACAAAAAAAAAATAAGAGAATAATATGAACAACTAAATGCCAACAAATTTGACAACCTAGAAGAAATGGACAAGTTTCCAGAAACAGCCCACCTAAATTCAAGTACACATGGAACATTCTCCAAGATAGATCACATCTTGGGTCACAAATCCAGCCTTGGTAAATTTAAGAAAACTGAAATTGTATCAAGCATCTTTTCCGACCACAACACTATGAGATTAGCAATCAATTACAGGAAAAAGCCTGTGAAAGTCACAAACATATGGTGCCTAAACAATATGCTACTACCAACCAAGAGAGGAAGACTTCCCTGGGGGTCTAATGGTTAAAAATCCATCTTCCGATGCGGGGGACACAGATTTGATCTCTGTTCAGGGAACCAAGATCCCACATGCTGTGAAGTGACTAGGCCTGCACACTGCAATCAGAGCCCACGCACTGCAGCTACTGAGCCCACATGCTCCAGGAGGGCTCACGCACCACAACTGTCGAGAGCCAGCCCAGCACAGCAGAGAGTCTACACACAGCAGTGAGGACCCACCACGGACAAACATAAATAACCAAGAGATCACTGAAGAAATCAAGGAGGAAGTAAAAGAACACAAAGAAACAAATGACAACAAAAACAGAAAACCTATGGGATACAGTAAAAGCAGTTCCAAGAGGGAAGTTTATAGCAATACAATCCTACCTCCAGAAACAAGGAAAATCTCAAATAAGAACCTAACCTTACACCTCAAGCAACTAGAGAAAGAAGAGCAAACAAAACCTAAAATTAGTAAAAGGAAAGAAATCATAAATATCAGAGTAGAAGTAAAGAAAATAGAAAAGAAGACTGCAAAGATCAATGAAACTAAAAGCTGGTTCTTGAGAAGATAAAATTGATAAACCTTTAGCCAGATTCATCAAGAAAAATGGGAGAGGATTTAGATCAATAAAATTAGAAAAGAGAAATTATAACTGACACCACAGAAATACAATGGATCATAAGAGACTACCACAAGCAGCTATATGTCAATAAAATGGACAACCTGGAAGAAATGGAAAAATTCTTAGAAAAGTACAAATTTCCAAGACTGAACCAGGAAGAAACAGAAAATATAAGCAGACCAATCACAAGTAATGAAATTCAAACTGTGATTAAAAACTTCCAAGAAACCAAAGTCCAGGACCAGATGGCTTCATGGGCAAATTCTATCAAACATTTAGAAAAGACTTAACACCTCTCCTTCTCAAACTCTTCCAAAAATTGCAGAGAAAGTAACATTCCAAACCTCATTCTATAAGGCCATCATTACCCTGATACCAAACTATACAAAAATATCACACAAAAAAGAAAATTACAGACCAATAATCACTGATGAATACAGAAGCAAAAATCTTCAACAAAATACTGGCAAGCAGAATCCAACAATATGTTAAAAGGATCATATACCATGATTGAGTAGGATTTATCCCAGGGATGCAAGGCTTTTTCAGTGTATGCAAATCGATCATATTAACAAATCAAAGAATAAAAACCATATGGTCATCTAAATAGATGCAGAAAAAGCTTTTGACAGAATTCAACATCATTTATGATAAAACTCTACAGAAAGTGGGCATAGAGGGAACTTTTGGCAACATAACAAATACCATATATGACAGACCCACAGCAAGCATCATTCTCAATGGTGATAAAACAGAAAGCATTTCTCTAAGATGAGGAACAAGGTAAGGATATGCCCACTCTTGCCACTATTATTCAACATAGTTTTGGAAGTCCCAGCCATGGCAATCAGAGAAGAAAAAGAAATGAATCAAAATTAGAAAAGACATAAAACTGTCCCATTTGCAGATGACATGATACTATACATAGAAAATCCTAAAGATGCTACCAGAACATTACTAGAGTGATCAGTGAATTTGGTCAAATTGCAGAATACAAAATTAATACACAGAAATTTCTTGCATTCCTATATAGTAACAATGAAAGATCAGAAAGAGAAACAACCCCTCTTACCATCACATCAGAAAGAATAAAATACCTGGGAATAAACTTAACCTAAAGAGACAAAAGACTTGTATCCTGAAAACCATAAGACACGGATGAAAAAAATCAAAGATGACACAGATAGATGGAGAGAGATACTATGTTCTTGGATTGAAAAAAATCAATAATGTCAAAATGACTACACTACCCAAGGCAATAATCCCTATGAAATTACTAACGGAATTTTTCACAGAAATAGAACAAACGATTTGAAAATTTGTATGGAGACATAAAAGACCCCAAATAGCCAAAGCAATCTTGAGAAAGAAAAACAGAGCTGGAGGAATCAGACTCCCTGGCTTCAGACTATACTACACTGCTACAGTGCCAGTATTGTACTGGCACAAAAATAAGAAATATAGATCAGTGTAACAGAAATGAAAGCCCAGAAATAAACCAATGCACCTATGATCAGTTAATCTACAACAAAGGAGACAGGAATATACAATGAAGAAAACATAGTCTTTTCAATAAGTGGGGCAAGGAAAACTGGGCAGCTATATGTAAAAGAATGAAATTAGAACATTTTGTTACACCACACACAAAAATAAACTCGAAATGGACCAAAGTCCTAAATGTAAGACTGGATACTATAAAACATCCAGAGGATAACAGAAGCAGGATGCTTTTTTGACATAAATCACACCAAAGTATTTTTGTATCTGTCTCCTAGAGTAATGTAAACAAAACCAAAAATAAACAAATGAGACCCAATTAAACTTAAAAGCTTTTGAACAGCAAAGGAAACCATAAACAAAAGAAAAGACAACCCACAAATGGGAGAAAATATTTGCAAAGAATGTGACTGACAAGGGATTAATCACCAAAATACACAAACAGCATGTACAGTGCAATATTAAAAAAAAAAAAATCAAAAAATGGGCAGATCTAAACAGACAGTTCTCCAAAGAAGGCATTCAGATGGCCAACAGGCACATGAAAAGATGCTCACCATCGCTAATTATTAGAGAAATGCAAATCAAAATTGCAATGAGCTATCACCTCATACCAGTCAGAGTACCCATTATCAAAAATGTATAAATAACATATTCTGGGGAAGCTGTGGAGAAAAGAGAACCCTTCTACACTTTGTGGGAATGTTAATTGATACAGCCTATATGAAGAACAATACAGAGGTTCCTTATAAAACTAAAAACAGAGCTATGATTCAGCAGTCCCACTCCTGGACACATTATCTGTAGTAAATCATAATTCAAAAAGATACACGCACCCAAGGTTCACTGCAGCACCATTTACAACAGTCAAGACACGGAAGCCACCTAAATGTCCATCAACAGAAAAATGGATAAAGAAGATGCGGCAATATTTACACAACAGAACACTACTCAGCCATGAAAAGGATGAAATAATGCCATTTGCAGCAACATGGATGGACCTGGAGATTATCACAGGAAGTGAAGTGAGCCAGACTGAGAGAAACAAATACCATATGATAGCACTTATATGTGAAACAAACAAAGATGCAAATAAACTTATTTCCAAAACAGAAAGAGGCTGGGAGACACAGAAAATGAATCTATGGTTACCAAATGGGAAAGCAAGGGAAGGCTAAATTAGGAGGTTGGGATAAACATATACACACTACAATTAATGCATAGAAAATAAACAAGAAACTACTGTACAGCACAGGGAACTATACTCATTTTGTAACAACCTATTATAGGAAAATCTGAAGAAGAATATATATATATATATATATATATTTTAATATTTCAGTGTGCTGTACTTGAAACTAGCATGATGTTGTAAATCAACTGTTCTTCAATTAAAATAAAAAACAATTAGAGACAGTTTAGACAATTTAAAAAGTTGATTTTTCTTTTGCAGCCTAGCCCTAACATGCCTCTGGTGAACCAGGAGAAGTGGACACAGAATGGATTCTATTAATTTTCACACCATTTTACAACTGGACCTATTTTGTAAGCAGTGTCCAAAATGGAAAGAGGTCCCATATGTGCAGGCTGTCTCTTATACACATCTAGATGGGTATAAGACACAGGNTCTGGTGAACCAGGAGAAGTGGACACAGAATGGATTCTATTAATTTTCACACCATTTTACAACTGGACCTATTTTGTAAGCAGTGTCCAAAATGGAAAGAGGTCCCATATGTGCAGGCTTGTATGAGACTTTATCAAGAATCTGGTCTGAGGGATTCTTGTCATATGTGTATGTAATTTCTATTCCTGTGATGCCCCCAAAGGATTCAGAGCCACACCTTCTCATGGACCCCCTCTTTCAACTGCTACTGAGCCTCCTTCTCAGGCCCTCATTTCTTCTGTTTCACCATCTTCTTTAGCCCCTGGGCCCCCACCTTACCCAGTCCAATCAGATCCCCTCCTATCAGTACCCCCAGTGTTTTCCCCAGTGGGGCTCCAACTGGGTTCAGAGTTAGACTGACGTTTGCCCCACAGGTCTTCACTCGCTCTGGAATTAGCTTATGTGATTGGAAGGATTACTAGAATGCATTTCCCCTTCTCAATGGGGGACTTAGGAGTCTGGAAGGAGAGGTTTGGCAGGTTCTTGGAGAACACTGCCAAGTTTAGGGTCTAATGGATCAGGCTGGGGTTGGCAGTCTCTCTCACCTGGCAGGACACAAAGCTTTTTCTGGCCCGCTGTTCCATCCTATCCCACACTGAAGGTCAGGAACGGTGGCAGTAGGGAGATACCCCTCGTCCAAGGTAAGGAGCAGCANGCTGCACTGGTCTTTGTGGCTGCATGCCGGCTTTCTCCAGTTGCGACGAGTCGGGGCTGCTTTCCAGTGGCAGCGCAGTGGCCTCTCTTATTGTGGAGCATGCGCTTTAGGTGCACGAGCTTCAGTAGTTGTGGCGCACGGGCTTCGTTGCCCCGTGACATGTAGGATCTTCCCAGACCATGGATCGAACCGACTCCCCCTGCACTGCAAGGTTTGAATTCTTAACCACTGGAATACCAGGAAAGCCCAAGCCCAATTCTTGTATCTCCTCATATCTAGAAAAACACTAAAATCATAAATGGTGACATCTGTTCCTTGTGACTAGCAGCAACCTTCTGCAAAAACTGTCTGTGCTTGATTGCATGAACTCCCCCTTCACTGAAATCACATATATATACTGACCTTCCCCTACCTCTTTGGAGCAGTTTCTCGGAGCTCTTTAAAATGCCATCTCCTTGGCTATAGTCCTCATTTTGCCCCGAAATAAAACTTAACTCACAACTCTCATATTGTGCTTTTCCCCCTCTGAGTTGGTAGTTTTGGTGACCACAAAGGGACCCAGAGCAGACTTCTCTCCTCTGTCTGAACTCTACAAGGATCTGGAGCCTTGGCACCAGCAGAGGCCCCCTGCACTGTCCACCTCCTCAGGGAGTCCAGATGAATTTCAGTGAGACTCTCCTGGTTCTAGGATCTTCCATACTGGTTGATGATCCTGATTTTTACTTGGCAGCGTGCAACAGTTACATAACCTCCCAGTTAAAAGGTAGTGGGGAGCCTGGTTGAAAGAGACCAGGGAATACTCAAGCAGTCAAAAGTACTGGGGGAGCCTGCTTGAGAAATACTGGAGTTTGCTCAGTTATAGAAGACTGAGTGATCTGTGCTGAGTGGTTAGGTTAAGAGGCTGATGTGATGCTTTGCTTCAATTGCCTTAGTAGAATTTGTCAGGATAAAAGTGAAGATACTACCTGAAAACTTCTGCTCCAAAGGAAAGGGACAGAACTCCTCCAGGCTGGTTACAGCTATCTTAGGCAACTAAGAAATTTACAGGAATTGTGGAGGCAGAGTCCTTGCTTATCCAGCGGTCATTATAAGAATCGGTCATTCATGATTCAAGCACCTGCAGTGCTCTTAGACTGGTAAAGGGAGAAACTGAAACAACTAGAGCACTGAAGAGATTCTAGAATGATGCCTGGAGGAATCAAGCTCATAAGCTATGGTCTTTCCAGTGGGCATGTCCGGTTGTGAGAGCGGGACCGAAAAGAAGGCAGGGTGCCAAAGAATTGATGCCTTTGAACTGGGGTGCTGGAGAAGACTCCTGAAAGTCCTCTGGACAGCAAGGAGATCAAACCAGTCAATCTTAAGGGAGATCAACCCTGAACATTCACTGGAAGGACTGATGCTGACGTTTCAGTGTTTGGGTCATCCAATGCAAACAGATTAACTCACTGGAAAAGTCCCAGATGCTGGGAAAGATAAAGGGCAGGAGGAGAAGAGGGCATCAGAGGATGAGATGGCTGGATGGCATCACCAATACACTGAACATGAACTTGGGCAAACTCCAGGAGATGGTATATAATTTATTCAAACAAAACCAACCTGAACTTTGCTGAGATGTAGAACATTCTGAAGCCATGGAGACCTTTAAAAGACTTCTGGCCAAGGCCCCAGTCCTGAGGCATCCAAATTATGATCTACCCTTTGCCCTCTTTGTTCATGAAAAAAGAGGGGCTTACTAAGAGGACTAACCCAGCAACATGGTGGTTACTGTCGACCAATAGAATATTAGAGCCAATGGCTAGAGTTGGTAGCTAGGGACCTTCCCCCTGCCTCTGGGCTGTCACCGGAGATAGTCAGGAGTCACCCTCTTACTATCTCTGTTCCTCATTCTGTGGAAGCCTTACTAAACTCTCATCACACACACCCATTATTCAGCAAGTCGATTAACTTCCCATGAGATTGTATTGTTCTCACTGAATATAACTCTTCATGGATACAAGCTTAATCCAGCCACCTTGCTACCAGAGGAATCAGATGTCAATGATGAAAAACATGATTGTATTGGTTTTTAAAAAGTATGTATTGGGTTGCTCTGGGTCTTAGTTGCAGCAAGGGGATCTGTGGTTGTGGCGTGTGAGCTCTTAGTTACAGCATGCAGGATCTAGTTCCCTGACCAGGGATTGAACCCAGGCCTGCTGCAATGGGAACTCAGAGGCTTAGCCACTGGACCACCAGGCAAGTCCCCAGTCGTATTGTTTTAACTGATACACTCTTATCTCCCAGGATCCATCTTCAAGAAAGCCCTATGGATAACCTGCTTCTGTAATATTTACTGGTGGTTTGTATCTGCAGAGATCCCATAGAAAGTAGCAGGGCGGTTACGCTGTAATTTCTCCATTATCAGTCCTTGAGAAAGTACCCTTACCTAATGGCTTTTTCTCCCAACAGGCTGAATTAATAGCACTAACAAGAGCCTGCCCGTGCCAAAAGGGAAATCCACTAAGAATTATACCCACAGCCGCTGCACTATTGGGGCAGCACTTGATTTTGGCATGCTTTGGAAACAAAGAGGACTTTTAACATCCTCAGAGCAGCCTGTTAAAAACAGAAGACGAGATGCAGAATTACTGCATGCAATTCTGCTACCAAGTGCCTTGGCTATTATTAAGGTGTCAGGTCATTCAAAGTCTGAGACCACAGAAACAAAAGGGAACTCTTTAGCTGATTGCACCACCAAGACAGCAGCTCTGCAGAATGGTAACAGTCAACTAACAGCCGTTTTTTTCAGTCTCCCAGTAACCTTACCAACACCCTGTTAAATTTTTAGGAAATGGCACCAAATGGAGAAAAAGGTATGTGGAAACAAAAAGGAGGAATATTTGACTCAAACAAAGGGCTCTGGGTAGGCCCAAATGGAAAGCCTATGCTTCCATTTGGAGCTCAATATCCACATTTTACAATATATTCATGAGTTAACTCATTGGAACCCAGATAAAATGGTGAAAGTGAAAGTTAAGTCACTCAGTCATTTCCGACTCTTTGCGACCCCATGGACTGTAGCCCACCAGGCTTCTCCATCTGTGGGATTCTCCAGGCAAGAATACTGGAGTGGTACCATGGGGTAAACAATATTTCTGGAAGCTTTCCTTCATCAAAGCTCAGAAAATTTATTCTAGATGCACCACATGTCTAAAATACAACCCAGGAAAGCCATTACATAGTTTTCAGGCCACCCTTTTGAACTTTTGCAGACTGACTTTATCCAAATGCCCCACTCAGGGTTCCCAGGATGCACTTGTCACGGTCGGCACGTTTCCACACTGGGTTGAGACGCTCCCATGCAGAAGACCCACTGTGCTAGTCGTTAGGCACATTAATATTAGAAAAGGTAATTCCCATTTGGAGAGTTCTTGCAAAAATGCATAGTGATAGGGGAACCCATTTTACTGGACGAATTGTCAGGAAATTTGCTAAATCTGGCCAATTATGCAGCATTCCTATTCTGCTTACCATCCCCAGTCCCCTGGGCTATTAGAAAGAACAAATGGAACAATTAAAAGTCATTTGGCTGAAACTGTAGATGCTTATTCCTTACCCTGGCCAAAGGCCCTTCCGCTGGTCCTCCTCAACCTAAGAAATATCATTTGTCTCCCAAGCGAGACCGATGAGACTAGATAAAGGACTGTATGAACCTGTATTATTAAAAGTGGACATGTTACAAATGTAAAAGCTTAATCAAGCTCTTAAAAGAACATTCTAAGCTTGTTTCTGAAGCTCATAAAAGTTATCTATCTTTGGATGAAGATCATATACTCCATGATCTACAAGCTGAAGATAATGTATATCAGAAAAGACATCAATTAAAGGACCCACAACAACCCAGGTGGAAAGGCCCTCGTCAGGAGCTCTTAACTAGTCATGTACAGCAAAACTAAAGGGAACTGACTCTTAGATTCATATTTCCCACTTAAACAGGGCCCCTGCACTGGACTGGTTTACAGAAAGACTGCTGACCTCAAACCTACTTTAAAACAACAGTCAAGCCGAGGAGTAACTACACACCTACTAGGATGAGAAGATGATGAAATCGGAGTTGACAGCCTGAGCTCCTGGATCTGACCCATATGATCACTAAGAGTTTCCCTGACTTCTTGGACCTTTGCATACGAATCAAATGTCTTTTTTTTTTTTTTAATCATGAGCAGGATCCTGTTAACTTTAAAAATCAGTCCAGCTATTGGATTTGTGGCCAATTACCTATGTCTAGTAACTCTGGGTTACCTTGCTGGATTTCTCCTCTCCCAGGCTCTGATTGGATGGCCCTTAGGAAATTTATTTTAGAAGAAAGAAAATCCAGTCCTGTTCTGGCTAATAATATTACTAGGTGAGATTTCTTCACCTGGCCAATTAATAATGCCTGCTCTGACTCTGACCATAAGTATGAATTTTCTTTTAGGACCACTCAAGTTCAATCAGAAAAATGACCTAAATCTCAATAAAAAACCATAACCTCCCATTTATTAGAAGGAAACCTCCCACAATCATGGGATTGATTTTTGTGGTTAACACCAGTGTATGGTCTATAAGGCTCCTCTATCTTGGAACAGTTAAATCATACTAAGGATGATCAGCCTAGTAACATTAGAAAATCAGGGTGGGTGCCTTATGAACAATGCCTACATATTATTACCCTTAGAGATACGGACTGGTACAGTGCAGATTGAGTCAGATGATCAGAGATTCAGCGGGCTGCACCTAAAAAAAGTCAGTAGATTTGTGGCACTAATATGTGGTCTTGATTTGGACAGGTATCCCAGGATGGATATGAAGATGTATCCTAGGATTCTCTTTGACTCAAGGTCATAGTGTAACAGTTCAGAGGTGGTCCCAGCCAATTTACCATTGGTACGAGCTTGATGGGTGAAGAGATCTGTATTCCGCTAATATGACAGTTTAGCAGCTATTTTTCTGCCTTCAGTAGGAATGAAAGATGTGTGTTCAGTCATATCTGACTCTTTGCAACACCATGGACTCAGTAGCCCACCAGGCTGCTCTGTCCATGGAATTTTCCAGGCAAGAATACTAGAGCAAATTGCCATTTCCTTCTTCAGGGGATCTTCCCTGACTCAGAGATCAAATCCACACCTCTTGCATTTCCTGCATTGGCAGGCAAATTCTTTACTACTAGTGCCACCTGGGAAGCCAAGCACTCATATCAAAATCTTAACAAAATTTACTCAAGAGGCTTTACATGATATTCTGAATTCTGCGGTCTCCACTGTTTTTCTCCAAACAGTGCTACAAAATTGCATGGCCCTTGACATCCTTACAACATTTCAGGGAGGCACCTATGCCATAATTCATACTGAATGCTGTGTTTTCATATCTGATTAATCCTCTAATGTAACATGCTTAATGAACAATATGAAAAATCAGATTTCTGCCTTAAGTGACCCACTCCCTAGTCCTGATGACTTCTTCAAAAACTGGTTTGATAAAAGAAGCTCTTAGCTTAACTATTACAACTCTAGTAATGTTATTAGATATATTATTTGTATTTTGACTGTTTTACAAGATTATTGTTTCTTGCACTACCAAATGTGTGATTGAGCCTCCAATAAAAATAATGATGACTAAGGTTACTTGAAGCTGTTGAACAGATATACAGTTCTATATGAGATCAATGATTGTAATAGTGTAACTCTAGATACGTAAAGAAGCAACAAGAGGGAATATAATATGTCTCTGAACCGTAAGAGGCCAGTAAGACAGGTGGTCCAGAGACTTTTGGCTACTGCTAAAGCCTAGGCCAGAAATAACAGCACGCAGAATGGCCTGTCAATGAAATCTTTGCCAGATCTGGGAATGAGAATTCCTAGCACCGTGGGATGAAATGCCTCCCAAACCATGACCAAATTTATTACTATGATGGGGTCCTGGCCACTAAAAATTGGCACTTGACTTCTGCCTCTATAAGGATTAAGCCACTGTAGTTGCTGACTTTCAACATACCCTGAAAGGAGTTCAGAATGAAGACCATGAACAAGGCACTCTATGCTCTGGGAAAAACTGGCAGAACAGGTCTCCAGAAAGTTACATATTTTTAGGAGAAAATTTTAAGAGTCCAATTCTTCCAACTCATCATATCTAGAAAGCACTAAGATCACAAATGGTGATGTCTGCTCCTCATAACTAGCAGTAACCTTCAAGAGAGTAGCAGCAACCTTCTGCAGAAATGTGTGCTTGATTGCATGTACTCCCTCTTCACCAAAATCACATACATACTGACTTCCCCTCCTCCACTACCTTTCTGGAGCAGTTTCTTAGGGCTATCTAAAATGCTGTCTCCCAGGCTATAGTCTTCAACTGGCCCCAAATAAAACTTAACTCACAGCTCTTGTGTTGTGCCTTTTTTTTCTCAGTAATAACTGAGACTTAATAGAGGCAGCCAATAACAATAAGAGGCTAATAAAGAAAACACAGCTTTTGGCTGCTCTGATTCACCCCACACATCAAGGGGACTCTAGAGGGCTAAGAAGGCTGGACAAACAGCCAAGAAGCCACCTGGGCCTGAACTAATGTTCCTTTTGTCAGCAGAAGGTGTACTGGGAGGGATGATGTCCTGAGCACCCTCCTGTGGGATGCCCAAGGGACAACCCCAACTGACCCCAGTTCCTTGCAGATCTCTCAGATGAGAGATTCCCACATACAAACTGAAGGGGCTGAGTGCCTGCTAGCTTCCAGATCCCACTCGATCCATCCTCATTATATCAGCAGAGCTTCACGTCACCCTTGATGTGGCAAGGAGGAGAAATGAATGTCTTGTAGACAGTGGAGCTGCCTGCTCTGTTCTGACTTGGCCAGCTCTCTCCAACTATGACCATACTGTGATGGGAGTTGATAGACAGCCAAAAGTAGGATGATTTACATCTCCCTTTGCCTGCAGAATTGGGCTCATTATTATTACACATTCCTTCTTGTATATGCCAGAATGCCCTGTACCCCTCCTTGGGAGAGCTTTGCTAAATACTTTAGGAACAAGTATGTTCAGGTGGTACAGTGGTAAAGAACCTTCCTGTCAATGCAGGAGACACAAGAAACTAGGGTTTGACCCCTGGGTTGGGAAGATCCTGTGGAATAAAAAATGGCAACCCACTCCAAGCCTGGAAAATTCCATGAACAGTGGCGTCTGGTGGGCTACAGTCCATGGGGTCCCAAAGCGTTGGACATGAATGAGTAATGGAGCACACATTTCTTAGGACAAGGTGAAGTCCAAGGAAGGAAAGAATCTGAGTAAAGAATGCATATTAGGAGCCCCAGATGACCTACCAGCTGGGCATCAAAATTCCCCAAGACATCTCCCAAGAAATGGGAGAACAGGGGGATCCTGCAGTTTGGGATACCTCAGTGTCAGAAAGGGCAAAACAGGTTCCTCTGATAGAAATAAGATGAAGGCCTGGGGGAAACACCCCTACAAAAGATAATATCCTTTAAAGCCTGAGGACCTGAGAGGGATTCAACTGCAGCTCACCAAATTCCTAAAATATGGACTCATTAGGCCCTGCCAATTCTCCTGTGTCACCCTGATCTTCCCCGTTCAGAAGGCTCACAGGGAAGATCGGTTTGCTCAAGACTTATGAGTAGTGAATGAGGCAGTCATCCCTATTCACCCATTAGTAACGAACCCATATGCCCTCCTCACTCAAGTGCCAGGGAGAGAACCCAGTATTTCTCTACTTTGGACCTCAGAGATGCATTTCTGTATTCCCTGACCTCCAGACTCTTAAAGCCTTTTTGCCTTTGAATGTTGTTATGTAGTCCCTCAGTCATGTCTGACTCTTGGCGACCCCAAGAGCCCCACCAGGCTCCTCTGTCCATGGGATTGTCCAGGCAAGAATACTGGAGTGGGTTGCCATTTCCTTTTCCAGGTGCCTTTGAATGGAGGGACCCATTTCCCCTGGAGGCTACCCAATAAACCTGGACAGTGCTTCCATAGGGTTTTCCAGAGGGTTTCCCCAACTTTCTATAAATGTGTTAGCAAGGGAGCTCTGGGAATGAGCCTTGAGAAGGGAACTCTGCTACAAAAAGTTGATGATCAATTGATGAGTAGTGTGATAAAGCAAGATTCAGATCAAAACACTGCTAAAGTCCTAAGTGTTCTGGCAAAAAGGGGATGTAAAGTCTCCCAGACCAAAGGTCAGATCTCATAGTATTTAGGGTTTGTTTTGACCCCCGGGGCACGAGCTCTGGCCATAGATTGAAAGCAGCAATGAGGGCATTACTACCTCCAACCACAAAGAGGTGGACCAGAGGCTTTCTCGGGATGCTAGGTTCTGTCCTATCTGGACTCCAGCTCATGGCCTTGTATCAAAACCCCAACCTCCCTCATGGCTCAGGGGTAAAGAATCAGCCTGCCAATGCAGGAAACACAGGTTCGATCCCTGGGTTGGGAAGATCCCCTGGAGAAGAAAATGGCAACCCACTCCAGTATTCTTGTCTGGGAAATCCCACAGACAGAGGAGCCTGGTGGGCTACAGTGAACAGGGTCACAAAGAGTCAGAGACGACTAAGCTACTAAGCACACGTGTACAGCAAAACCCCAATATGATGCTCTAAAGGGAGGAGAAAGGGAACCTCTTCAGTGGAATAAGGACCACCAGCAGGCCTTTAAGACTCTAAAGACTGAGCTGAGCAAAGAACCAGCAACAGGGCTTCCAAATTTGGACAAACCCTTTACCCTATACATTCATAACAGCACAAGTTCTGACCCAAAGGTTGGACCAGAACAGAGACCAGGGGCTCTGGGATGGCCAAGCTGCCTGCAGGCANGGGAGGGAGGCTCCAGAGGGAGGGGTATATGTATACTTACAGCTGATGTATGTTGTTGTACAGCAGAAACTAATGCAACATTGTAAAGCGATTATCCTCCAACTAAAATCAATTTTTTTTAAAATAAAATCTTTTGTCATGTCCCATCTGGAAAACCAAAAACTGAAATAAAGTTAAAACAAAATCTTTGTCAAGGAAAAAACCAAAATAATAAAATAGAACAGGGAGACCTAGTTGATGTTTTATAGCATTATATCCAAAAAATCAAGAGTCACACACTTCTCAAGTGCAAGTGAAACACTTTAGATTGACCGTATATTAGAGCAGAAATAAGGTTCCACAAACCTAGAGAACAGAAATTGTTTCAAGTATCTCTTCTGGCCATGATGGCATGAAACTCTTAATAGACATCAACCACAGAAAAAGGAACGAGGGGAAAAACTGATTACATAGAGACTAAACAATATGCTGGGAGAAGGCAATGGCACCCCACTCCAGTGCTCTCGCCTGGAAAATCCCATGGACGGAGGAGCCTGGTGGGCTGCAGTCCATGGCGTTGGGAAGAGTCGGACACGACTGAGCGACTTCACTTTCACGTTTCACTTTCACTCACTGGAGAAGGAAATGGCAACCCACTCCAGTGTTCTTGCCTGGAGAATCCCAAGGATGGGGGAGCCTGGTGGGCTGCCGTCTATGGCAGAGTCGGACACGACTGAAGCGACTCAGCAGCAGCAGCAAACAATATGCTACTAAAAAGCCAATTTGCCAACAGTGCAAACAAAAATGAAATTTAAAAATACCTTGAGACAAATGACCATGAAAACACAGCCATGGAAAATTTATTGGGTGTAGCAAATGCAGTTCTTAGAGGGAAGTTCATACAGGCCTTCCTCAAAAAACAGAGTTTTCAAATAACTTTACTACCTAATAGAATTAGAAACAGAAGAACAAATAAGATCCAAAGTCAGCAGAATGAAGGATAGATAAAGATCAGAGGTGAAATAACATATAGATTAAAAAAAATAGAAACAAGTCAATAAAGCCAACAGCTGGTTCTTTGCAGTGGTAAACCAAGGTGATAAACCTCTGGCCAGGCTCATCAAGAAGGAGAGAGAGAACACCCGATTAAATAAAATAAGAAATGAAAAGGAGGAAATAACAACTGATATGACAGAAATATAAAAACTATAAGAGAATACTGTGAATAATCACATGCAAAAAAACTAGATGACATAAACAGACAAGTTTCTAAAAACATACAGTCCATCCAAAATTGAACCAAGAAGAAATAATTTGAACAGACTGATTTCTAGAAGTGAAATAGAATCTGTGAAAAAAGAAAAAAATATAGAAAACTTCTTACAAACATAAGTCCAGAACCAGATGACTTCGCCACTACTAAACAAAGAATAACTTATATGTACCCTCAAACTTTTCCAAAAGATTAAAGAGGAACGAAAGCATTCTATGAAGCCATCTTCACCCTCACACCAAAACCAGACAAAGACACCACCAAAAAAAGAAAATTACAGGCCAGTATCTTTGATGAATATGGATGCAAAAAGTCTCACAAAGTATCAGCAAACCAAATCTAACAACACAGAAGGATCATACACCACTGCCAAAATGGATTCATCCCAGAGTCATAAGGATGGTTCAACATATGCAAATCAATCAATGTGACAGATCACAATAAAAGACCAAAACCACATAATCATCTCAAAAGATTCAGAAAAACATTTGATAAATTCAACCCCATGCATGATAAAAATTCTTAACAAAGTGGATATAGAGGGTACGTATCTCAAAATTAAAAAAAAAATTACTTATGAGAAACTGACAGTCAATAGAATAGTCAATGGTGAAAAGCTGAAAGCTTTCCCAGCTAAAATCTGGAACAAGACATTCTCACCATTTCTTTTCAACATAGTATCCGAGGGCCTAGCCACAGACAAGGAAAAGAAATAATAAGTATCCACATTAAAGGAAGAGCTAAAATTGCCATTGTACGCAGATGATATGATATTATATATAGAAAACCCTAAAAACTCTACACAAAAGCTACCAGAACCGACAAACTGCAGATGGTGACTGCAGCCATGAAATGTAAAGATGCTTGCTCCCTGGAAGAAAAGCTATGACAAACCTAGACAGTGTATTAAAAAGCAGAGACATCACTTTGCCTACAAAGGTCTATTTAGACAAAGCTATGGTTTTTCCAGTAATCGTGTATAGGTGTGAGAGCTGGACCATAAAGAAGGCTGAGCACCGAAGAATTGATTTCGAATTATGGTACTGGAAAAGACTCTTGAGAGTCTCTTGGACTGCAAGGAGATCAAATCAGTCAATCCTAAAGGAAATCAACCCTGAATATTCACTGGAAGGACTGATGCTAAAGCTGAAGTTCCAATACTTTGGCCACCTGATGTGAAGAACTGACTCATTGGAAAAGACCCTGATGCTGGGAAAGATAGAGGGCAGAAGGAGAAGGGAATAACAGAGGATGAGATGGTTGGATGGCATCAATGACTCAATGGACATGAGTTTGGGTGAACTCCAAGAGTTGGTTACCTAAATCAATAGATTTAATTTGATCCCTATCAAATTACCTGTGACATTTTTCACAGAACTAAAACAAATAATCCAAAAAAATTATATGGAACCATGAAAGACCCAGAATTGCCATAGAAATCTTGAGGAAAAAGAACAAAGTAGGAGGCATAATCCTCCCAGACTTCAGATAATACTGCTACAGTAAGCAAACCACATGGTATTGGCATAAAAACAAACATAAGGGGCAATGGAATAGAATGAGAGCCCACACATCTAAGGCCAATTACTCTTCAACAAAGGAGGAAGAATATACAATGTGGAAATGACGATCTGTTCAGCAAGTGGTATTGGGACAGCTGCATAGTCACACATGTAAATCAGTGAAGTCAGAGCACACCCTCCCAACATACACAAAAATAAATTCAGCTGGGTAAGCTTAAACATAAGACATGACACTGTAAAACTCCTGGAAGAGAACATAGCAATATATTCTCTGTTTTAATCGTACTAGTTTTCCTAGGTGAATCTTCCAAGGCAGTACAAATTAAAACAAAAATGGGACTTCCCTGGTGGCACAGTGTATAAAAATCTGCTTGACAATGCAGGGCACAGGTTGATTCCTGGTCTGGGAAGATTCCACACGCCGTGGGGCAACTAAGTCCGCACACCACAGCTGCTAAACCCGTGGGCCTAAAGCCTGTGACTTGCAACAAGGGAAGCCGCTGCGATGCCACAGTGAGGAGTAGCACCCCCTTGCGGCGACAAGAGAAAGCTGGTGCAAAGCAACGAAGACCCAAAGAAACCAGAAACACAGAAATAAACAAAAAGCAAAAATAAATGGGACATAATGAAACCTAGAAACCTCTGTACAGCAAAGGAAACCATACATGACATAAACAGACAACCTAAAGATTGGGAGAAAATATTTGTAAATGATGTGACCGACAAAGGCTTAATTTCCAAAATATACAAATAGCTCAAACGACTCAACAACAAAAAACCTCCCAGTTGAAAAGTGGGCAGAAGACCAAGACATTTCTCCAAAAAAGACATACAGATGGCCAACAGGCACATGAAAAAGATGCTCAGCATCTCTAATTATTAGAGAAATGCAAATCAAAACTACAATGAGGTGCTCCCTCACACCAGTCAAAATGGCCATCATCAAAAACATGCAAATAACAAATGCTCCAGTATTTGAGAAAAAGGAACTTTCTAAATACTGGTAGGGATGTAAGTTGGTTCAGCCATTATGGAAAACAGTATGGAAGTTCCTTAAAAAGCTAAAAACAGAGTTGCCATATGATTCAGCAATCCCACCTCTGGGCATATATCCAGACAAAACTATAATTTAAAAAGACACCTTCATCCCAGTGTTCACTGCAGCACTATTTACAACAGCCAAGAGAAAGCAACCTAAACGTCCATCAACAGATGAATGGATAAGGAAGATGTGGTACACATACCCCTTGGAATTCTATACAACCATAAAAGAATGAAATAATGCCATTTGCAGCAACAGGGATGAATTATTGTACTAAGGGATTAACATACTGTGTGAATAAATCAGAAAGACAAATATCACATGATATCGCTTATATGCGGAATCTAAAATATGACACAAATGAAATTATCTACATAATAGAAATAGACTCACAGACATAGAGAACAGACTTGTGGTTGCCAAGGGGGAGGGACGTGGGGAAGGAAGGATTGCGAGTTTGGGATTAGTAAATGCAAACTATTATATATAGGATGGATACAAAAGAGGGCCCTACTGTATAGCACAGGGAACTATATCCAATATCCTATGGTAAATCAAAATGGAAAAAAAAATACCCAAAATATGCATAACTGAATCAGCCATGAAATTAAAAGATGCTCCTTGAAAGAAAAGCTATGGCCAACCTAGACAGCATATTAAAAAGCAAAGACATTACTTTGCCAATAAAGGTCCATCTAGTCAAAGCTATGGTTTTTCCAGTAGTCATGTATGGATGTGAGAGTTGTAAAAGAAAGCTGAGTGCTGAAGACTTGATGCTTTTGAATTGTGGTGTTAGAGAAGACTCCTGAGAGTCGTTGAACTGCAAGGAGATCAAACCAGTCCATCCTAAAGGAAATCAGTGCTGAATATTCATTGGAAGGACTGATGTTGAAGCTGAAACTCCAATACTTTAGCCACCTGATGTGAAGTACTGACTCATTTGAAAAGACCCCAATGCTGGGAAAGACTGAAGGCGGGAGGAGAAGGGGACAACAGAGGATGAGATGGTTGGATGGCATCACTGATTCGATGGACATGAGTTTGAGGAAGCTCTGGGAGTTGGTGATGGACAAGGAAGCATGGCGTGCTGCAGGCCATGGGGTCACAAAGAGTCAGACATGACTGACCGACTGAACTGATAACTGAATCAGCTGGCTGTACAGCAGAAACGAACCCAAAATTCTGAGTCAACTATACAAGTATCAACTCAAGAGAGAAAAACCTTGGTTTGAACTTCCAAAGTCCCTCCAAAGAGATAATGAGTTCCCTTTTATAGCCAAAATCATACAAGGACTCACATCAGCCATAGGGACAGACTACAAGCTGCACACTTCTTGGCACCTCCAGTCTTTAGGGAAGGTAGAGAAAATGAACCACACTTTAAAGAAAACCTGAGCAAAGCTTTACCAAGAGGCTCATGAGCCCTGGACCAACTTGCTTCCTATTGTACTCCTCAGGGTCTGTGCAGCACCCAAGAATGGTCTGAGGCTTAGCCCATTTGAAATGACCTATCGTAGGCCTTTTCTTACTACTGACATTTCGCTGGATGAGGAACTGATCAGATCCTGAGATATATTATTAATCTAGGACAAGTTCAGAAGGCAATCCAGGACTATGCCCACAAGACACTGCCAACTCCCACTAAAAATAGAGGAAGGAGCAGTTCCTACACAAACAAACCCTGGGAACCAAGTTCTTAAAACCTGAAAAGAGGGGTCCCCTTGAAGACCAACTACTGCTAAAATGGAAGGGCCCCTAGAAAGGAATTTTAGTCACCTCCACTGCTGTCAAACTGAACAGGACATCCAGTTGGGTACATCTGTCCAGACTAAAGATTTTACCTCCAAAACCCCTGCAGGTCACAAGAAAAGAGCAATAAACCCATGAGGCAGTGGAAGATCTGAGATACCTACCCAAAAGACAGGCACCGTTGACAGGTAAGTAAAATGATGTGGTGGGCTGGACATCTGTGTGCCATTCTTGCTGTTGTAA
This sequence comes from Neotragus pygmaeus, assembly GCA_006410875.1. NCBI lineage: Eukaryota > Metazoa > Chordata > Mammalia > Artiodactyla > Bovidae > Neotragus > Neotragus pygmaeus. The sequence continues at coordinate 672,077 of SJYV01051493.1, read as the reverse complement.
GTTTTGCTTGCAGTCTACTGGTTTGCTCAGCCACCCCTGCCAGGAAAGGAGCTCCTTTGTCTGTGCTGGATTTAAGGGAAACACTCCACCACACTCTTACTGCCTGCCTGCCTTACTACACCCTGTAACTAGGGGACAATGGCAAGAACATTCACCGCCAGCAGTTCCAGAATATCTGCAGGTGAGCTCTGAAAAGAAAGCTGGCTATGTCATCAACACCTTAGCTGGCTACTGGCCCTCCTCCTGTACTTCCCCTGAACCTGCTGGTTCCAGTGGTGACTAACGATCTAACTCAGGGCCAGCAGCCACTCCCTTTACCTCTGTGAGTCACACATGCATTTTCCAGGAGGCTATTCCAATGCTTTAGACTGACTCACCCCCACAAATGGACCCAAAGCGCAGGTTACACTATGTTCAGCTGTACAAATGGCACAGAATCTCCCCAAGGCATAATCACATACTTGCTTCTTATATAGGGACAAAGTGTACCCATAACCATACCCAATGATGCCCTGTTTCAAACTATGGCCCTGTTCCCCTCAACAACATGGAAGGGGAGTGAGTGGTGGGAAGATCCTGTCGCCTGGTCAAGCCAATTTAACCTACCTGTGAGATTCTAGGCAGAGTGATATGACCTCTTGTGTGCGAGCCTCGGATGATGCCAGCAGGATCATATATGAGCATCTTGTTACAAATGGTGTAGAGCTTTATATGTTTAATTATGAATGGCATGGTCTGTTGTCCCCTCATTGTTCAAACACCAGTAACTGCTATGTCCTTCAAGGACTGTCTACTCTTAATAACTGTGAGACAGGCATTCAGGTCTGCACCCCTGAAGGGTTTGTTTGTTTCCCTCCGTGGACACCCAAACCATCCTATGTTGTGGAATTATGGCCAGGCCCTGTCCTTTTCCACCCAAGTTATGACCTGTAAGTGCACCAATAACGTCCATTTCATAGGAGAGTGCTCTCTAGGGAGATAGGAGTAAGAGGAATTTTGGTCCATAACAGGAGCACTCTAGCTCACCACCAAATCGGGGAGCACTAGCAATGACCTTGGAAGGGGCAGGACTGGCTATAGGACAAGCAGCTCCATGGGAAGGCTTTGCCTATCACAAAGCAACGCTGAGAAATCTCTCCAGACAGCCTGATTCTATGATGGAACAGACAGGGCAAGCCTTCATGGGACTTAAGACCACCTTGTTTCTTTGGCTACTGTAGTTCTTGACAATCGTCTAGCTCTTGACTACCATCTGGCAGAGCAAGGTGGAGTTTGTGTGATAACCAACACTTCCTGCAGTACTGGGATCAATGCAACAGGAAGGACAGAAGTTAATGTGAAGGAGATACACACCTAGGCAGAGTGGCTTCACAGTTTTGTCAGAGGCGACATCGCCTCCACTGTCTGGTTCACAGTTAAGGAAGTCCTCCCCAAAGTAACCTGGTTCCTTCCCAGTCTAGGCCCTTTAATGGCTACTGTTGGTCTTTTGCTTTTTGGCTCTTGTCTGTTTAGCCTTTTGGTTCAGTACGTGTCTTCTAGGCTCCAGCAGTTTCAAGTGAGGCTCATGATGGCTCAAGGAATTCAGCTCATTCCAGCAGAAGGTAGCCCAGATCTTGACAGGTCCTTGCCTCAGATATGCAGATGACACTACCCTTATGGCAGAAAGTGAAGAAGAACTAAAGAGCCTCTTGATGAAAGTGAAAGAGGAGAGTGAAAAAGTTGGCTTAAAGCTCAACATTCAGAAAACGAAGATCATGACATCTGGTTCCATCACTTCATGGCTAATAGATGGGGAAACAGTGGAAACAGTGGCTGACTTTATTTTGGGGGGCTCCAAAATCACTGCAGATGGTGGTAGCAGCCATGAAATTAAAAGACACTTACTCCTTGGAAGGAAAGTTATGACCAAACTAGACAGCATATTAAAAAGCAGAGACATCACTTTGTCAACAAAGGTCCATCTAGTCAAGGCTATGTTTTTCCAGTAGTCATGTATGGATGTGAGAGTTGGACTATAAAGAAAGCTGAGCACCGAAGAATTTATGTTTTTAAACTGTGGTGTTGGAGAAGACTCTTGAGAGTCCCTTGGACTGCAAGGAGATCCAACCAGTCTATCCTAAATGAGATCAGTCCTGGGTGTTCATTGGAAAGACTGATGTTGAAGCTGAAACTCCAATATTTTGGCCACCTGATGCAAAGAGCTGACTCATTTGAAAAGACTCTGATGCAGGGAAAGATTGAAGACAAGAGGAGAAGGGGACGACAGAGGATGAGATGGTTGGATGGCATCACTGACTCAATGGACATGAGTTTGTGTGAACTCTGGGAGTTGGTGATGGACAGGGAGGCCTGGTGTGCTGCGGTTCATGGGGTCGCAAAGAGTCAGACACGAATGAGTGAGTGAACTAAACTGAAACAGTCAGTGAGGGACTTCTGCACCCCCATGGTAGGCTAGGGTCTGCGGCCCTTGTCCAGCAGGAAGAAGTTTAGAAGAAGCTTTTGCCCTCTTATCCCTTAAAGATAAGGGTGCAGAATCTCTCAGAGGAGAATGTCATGGGCCGGGACATAAATCCTGGGGCCCTTTGTTGCAGTACTTGCATCTGGACAAATGTCTCCTTGAGCTGTGCTGTGCTTAGTCGCTGAGTCATGTCTGACTCTTTTTGACCCCATGGACTTTAGGCTGCCAGGCTCCTCTGTCCATGGGATTCTCCGAGCAAGAATACTGGAGTGGGTTGCCATTTTCTTCTCCAGGGGTTCTTCCAAACCCAGAGATTGAACCCAGGTCTCCTGCACTGCAGGCAGATTCATTACCATCAGCCACTAGGGAAGCTATATACAAAGCACAAAGAAAACTATAAGGGACTGAAAATAACTATGTGCAGGCGCAGTTGGGGGAAATTCTGGACAAGATGCAAAAAGACCAAAAAGCCCAACTGCCATTGCTGAAGAGCTGGGAGCAAAAACGGTACTGTGCATGCTCCCCGCACGCAGTGCCACCAAGGGGGTGGGCAGACCACCCAAGCCATCCCTCTGGTCCAACCCCCCGGGTCCGCCTCCATCCTCACCCCTTTAATCAGCTCACTACCCCCACTCAGGGAGGCAGCAAGGACACCTGTTGCTTATTCTCACTCCTCACTGCTGCAGCACAAGTCCCAGTAAGGTCTTGCCTGAATTACTCGTCTGGTCTCTTATCAAGAAATCTCTATTGATTGCAGAGTCCAGGAACCTGGCTTGGAAACACTGGTTTCAGATGTACAGCAGACTGATTCAGCTGTACATATATATCTCTATTCTTATTCAGATTCTTTCCCTTTGTCGGTTTTTATAAGATACTGAATATAGTTCCCCATGCTATACAGTAGGTCCTTTTTTTTTTAAATTTTATATACAGTGTCAGCACACATTAATTCCAAATTCCTGATTTATCCCCCTTCCACCTTCTCCTTTGATAACCATAAGTTTGTTCAAGTCTCTGAGTCTATCTCTGTTTTGTAAATAAGTTCATCTGTATCCTTTCCTTAGATTCCACACCTAATTAAGCAAAATACCTTATTTTAAACCTGTGGTAAAAACATGGAAAAGTAGACTCTGGCTTACCTTCCTCAGTCATCTGTTGGTAGGGTGCCTAAGACAGGAGGAGATCTTGCCGATGAAGCTTCTTCATTTCAGCACAGTTGAAAATGTAGCTCCAGGCCAGCTTCTCAGCTTGTCAGGTGGGCCTCCCCGCGGCCCCGAGGCTTGGTGGCCAGTTAAGTGCTGGCAGCTGTGTCCTGTTGTGGACACTGTGGAGTGGGGCTTCCTTAAGGGTTCTGGTAATCGCAGCCCTTTCCACACTGGACTGGGCGACTCATGCTGTGCCAATTGTGTTCTCTGTTAGGGACAGATTGCTTTACCTACGCATGCAGATTTCTTTTTCTGCAAAGGTGCTTCAGTTGTGTAGGAAAACATTATCCCTTCTTTGGTCTTTAATGGTTAAAGCATCTTATTTACCTCTGGTCGGGGTAGGGCGCCTCATGTTCCAGGAATCAGAGCCCCTTGCCATCTGCTTCCATTTCTGCCAGGCTCTTGAGGGCAAAGTCACCAGTGATCTTCCTGTAAACCAGGACACTTTCTTCAGTCTTATCCGTGGTATCTTCCTGACTTAGCTCTCTCCTTCCATCTCTGACTGTTCTAGGTCTCATTCCTTTATAAGCTTCTCTCTTGCCCTTTATATATATATATATATATATATCAGGTTTATTGAAGAGGAATATGCAAATAATAAAATACCTCCCTAAAACCCAGATCTGATCATCTTTGCATCCTGGATACTCTGTTTCTGCAGGACACCACCGAGACCTGCCGGCTCCTTCCCTCAGCCGACCTGGGGGCTCCCCTCCCTGCCCTCTGAGCTCCAGCACTCCCGAGTGAAAGCTCGTCCCAGCCCTGCCAACCGCTCTCCTTGACCTTCTCCTAGCCCCTCACGTGTACTCCTGGCATCTCTGCATGTTCTTCATTCCTATTGTGCACCCACAGAAGCCAGTGCCCTTCACCCCTTTCTCTGACCTCACTCAGTTCTTGGCTTAAGTGTTTGCTCAACTGAATTAAATAGCTCAATGGTCAATAGCTTAAATAGTCAGATGGCCTCCGGGGAGCACTTAATTAAAGTTTCTTGATAAAGGGATGGCTCTTTTAAGACCCAGGGCCAAGAGGTAACTGGGAAATAAGAGCTAAGAGCAATTATCCTAGAAAGTCTGGCAAGAATGTATTTTTCCAAACCCAGATTAGAAGCCTGATGTGTTTTCTGCGGCCAGAGAAACACAGGATGGGG
>SJYV01051493.1:596493-666459 GCA_006410875.1 Neotragus pygmaeus | reverse complement strand
TGTGGGGGCAGGGCCGTGTGGGGGAGGGGTGTGGCGGCTGCGGAAGGCCGCTGACTCCCCACCTGCTGCCCACCTGGCCTCGCCCCGCGGCGGCCGCGGTGCTGGCGGACCAGCCTTCCGGTTCTTTCTGGTCCTCTTCTCAGTGCGTCTGCTGGCTCTCCTTCCCCCTCCCCACTAGCCCCCTGCGAGTAGAAGTTGTCCGTTTTTGCGTTAGTTCTCTCTCCCCCGCCCCCATATTCCCCCCTATCTCACACTCTTCGGGGATACCCAGTGCTTGAGTGCTTGGGTGGTCTTCCCACTCAGTCTCCCCGTTCCAGCCCACTATGTGCAGCCCCTGCCCCGCCATTATGCCCCTGCCTGTTGTGCCTGTTAAGTGACCTACAGGTGATTCAGTGGGCCTCACAAGAAAATTGACAAACTGCCTCAGATAAGTATGGACTTCACTTACCATCACAGTGCAATCCGTGTTGTTGAAACGCAGCGTTGCGATAAGCTCCTACACAGCCCCCCGACTATCCCTGCAAACCTCTTCTGTGTAGGAACCGGGAGTGCGAGCAGCTCGCATGGATACCCTAGCGGCGCCCATCCTGCCCTCTGATGCCCTCTGATGCCCTCTGAGCTCACGCCCCACAAGCCGCCTCCTACCCCCAACCACGCAGCCACCCGGTACCTGTGGGCGGGGCAGGTGCCCTGGCCTTGGAATCAGACACTCTGGCATTTGAATGTTAGCTCTGTGACTTGGGCGCACTGGCTAGATGAAAATGGCTATGGAGGCCTCACGAGGTGGTGGTATACAGATCTATACTTTGCAAAGCACCTCCGCCCCCATGCCAAATAATTCATCTTCCAAGAACCTTTTCCTCCTCTGATTTCTGATGATGTTCTACCCATCCTCTCAGGGCCTCTCACCTATAAAGATGCTCCTCCCTTGTAATGGATGTTGCACCCCACTCCACCCCGTGTGGAGTGGCCTCCCAGCTCTTCACCGCATCAGAAGGCTTTCATGGTCCTCTGCTCTGGACGTTCTCTCTCCTCCCTTAATCTCCATCATACTTTCCTTGGATTCTCCTGTCGCCTGCCTTTGCTGTNCAAGAACCTTTTCCTCCTCTGATTTCTGATGATGTTCTACCCATCCTCTCAGGGCCTCTCACCTATAAAGATGCTCCTCCCTTGTAATGGATGTTGCACCCCACTCCACCCCGTGTGGAGTGGCCTCCCAGCTCTTCACCGCATCAGAAGGCTTTCATGGTCCTCTGCTCTGGACGTTCTCTCTCCTCCCTTAATCTCCATCATACTTTCCTTGGATTCTCCTGTCGCCTGCCTTTGCTGTGCCCCTCTCTCCCTCTGGGGCAGGGGCAGGTCTCCCTTGCTTCCTTAGGGTACCTGGTCAGTGCCTTCAACACCAGTAGCCCCATCAGGCCTTTGCCTTTGAAAAGTGTTGATTGCTCAGTCATGTTCAACTCTGTGTGACCCTGTGGACTGTAGCCCTCCAGGCTCCTCTATCCATGGGATTCTCCAGGCAAGAATACTGGAGCGAGTTGCCAATCGCTTCTCCAGGGGATCTTTCCGACCCAGGGATCAAACCCGGGTCTCCTGCAGTGCAGGCAGATTCTTTACCATCTGAGCCACCTTCTCAAGGGGACACCAGGGCTGCAGGTTCTTTATGCAAAATTGATTGAAATTGTGGCAAGAAGCCATGGAGTCTATTTCCCAGTTAACTTTCACAAACATTTTCTGGTACTCTTTCTATTTTGTGAGATAAAGTAAATTTATATACTAAATAGGTAACATTCACTCAATTGGTGACCAGACAGCAGTCTTAAAAGGTGAAGCTTCTGGGGATTCTTTGGTGGCCCAGTGGTTAGGACTCTGCACTCTCACTGCTGAGGATCAGGGTTCCACCTCTGGTCCTGTCCCTGCAAGCTGTGCATTGTGGACAAAAAGGAGTGAAATTTCCAAGTCCTTTTTGAAACCTGTGTCTGTAGGAAGGTGAAGATGAAGTTGCTCAGTCGTGTCCGACTCTTTGTGACCCCGTGTAACCTACTAGGCTTCTCCATCCATGGGATTCTCCAGGCAAGAATACTGGAGTGGATTGCCATTTCNTATCTCCCCCCACACCCGGATCTGCGGTTCCTAAAGCTGTGACCTGGCCTCCGCCTTTCCTTTTACAGCTGTTCTTCAGTAAATTCATCACTAACACGGTTTCAAACAGCTCTGTCCCAGTGCAGAGCTCTTGAACCTGGGTCCCTGGATGGGTGTCAGGGTGGGAGGCATGCACACGGAGAATCCGCGCGAGACAAACGCAAGCCCAAACCCTGGCTCCACCCTGGCAGCGTCACCAGCACCGCCCAGGCCCGCCCACGGCGCCACCCAACACCTCCCTGAAAGCACTTCTCCCACGCGCTCAGTGTGCCGTCACCAGACTCCCCCCCCCGCCGACGCCCCTCTTCCTCCCTCTCCAGCAGCACTAAGTAGCTGCCCGTCCACAGCGGCCTGTCCCACCAGCCACGCTCAGACTCAGGCAGAAACTTGCAGGAGGCCCCGGATGTGCCCGCAGCCAAGAGAGCCAGATACCCGCCTGCACAGCGCCCACAGCCTCTCCCCGGGTCCCGTCAGGCCCAGCCCCGGCCCAGCGGGGCTCCACGGAGCCTCGCGTCCACCACCTGGACGTTCGCCCTGACAGCCGTGCTCTCCAGTGGGGGTGAGGGTCACGACCGGGCCGTGAGGACTAGACGGAACTGTGCACGTTCCACGCCTGTGGCAGTTTAATGCTCACTCTTGGCAGCTACGATGCGAACATCCCCGCCCCAAGATGGTGTTTGTCCTCGTGCACCCTCGGCCTCGGGCTCTGGGGCTGCCCTCTCGCCTCCTAATGGGATTTCAGCAGGTGGGGGCGGGCGTTATGTCCCCCCAGCAGCCAGCTCACGGCCCTATGCAGTGCGGGCGCCTACGAAACACTTCATTGTCTTCCTGAAGCCACTTTTCCTGGGGCCAAAACTACAGAGCTGCAGGCAGGAGGAGGGGGGGCACACAGGGTCATTTTTTAAAACAATCTAAATCCTTCACTTGCAAAGAAATAAATTCCCTGTGGGAGTCAGTTGCCATTCAAAGCTGCCCTGCAACAGAGCGCCTGAGGTTTCACATAAATCAAAGCTGAGAATATTCCTGGTAAAGTTTCACATTAGAGTGCCCTTCAAAATACCTGACTCTTGTGAGAACATATCTGTAGGAGACACAAAAAAAAAAACCCTAAAAAATCACAAAACATACATTTTCCTAACTTTAAAAAATGTACTAGACCAAACTTATTACAAAACTTAAAATTTGCAAAACAGCAGACAAATAAATTAAAAGTTGGTTTAAGTTGAGTAAGTTGAGGAAGTAAAGCCCGTCTAGTTTGAAGAACTAGTTAAAATATCTGTAGTCAGGACTTGCCGCAGTTCTCAGGAGCAAGCCTGAGACGTTTACACATACCTGTGTCTATAGATATAGTATTTGCATCAGCAAGCTATTTTTGTACAAATAGAGGCTCCTAAAATTATGTTAATGCTTAAAAGTTTGGTATACGTAGGCATCATTTTCACTTTGCTTCATCTGTTAATATGCTAAACAAATGCTTTCTACAGATATTGTAACAGTACAGTTATGAATCCAAATTAATGAGGCAAGTTAAACTAGCCTGACTTTAATTATACATACTAGGTTACTTTGCAATTCTGAAATCTTATCACGATTGACCTGAGGCTGCTTATAAACTTCCAATTGCTATCTGAAATTAATTTATGTCAGTAACTGAACATGGCTGACCCTCCAACAATGCTGGAGTCCGGGGCACTGGCGGCGTGTGCAATCGGAAATTCACGTGTAACGTGACAGCTGGCCCGCTGTATCCGCAGGACTTTGTACAGGGGCTTCCTCATCCACAGTCACCCATCCCTGGATGGTGTAGTACTGGGCATGTGTGTGTGTGTGTGTGTGTGTGCCTACTCAGTCACGTCCACTTGGGACCCCACGGACTGTAGCCCACCAGGCTCCTCTGTCCATGGGATTTCCCAGGCAAGAATAATGGAGTGGGGTGCCATGCCCTTCTCCAGGGGATCCTCCTGACCCAGGGGTGAACCTGAGTCTCCTGCATCTTCTGCGTTAGCAGGAGGGTTCTTTACCACCATGCCACTGGCAAAGCCCACAGCAGTAACGTTTTCTCCCTCTCTCTCTCTCTCTCTCTCTCTCTCTCTCTCTCTCTCTCTCTCTCGCTTCTCATTATCACCTCACATGTAAAAAATACATGGTTAGGTAACAGCTGAGATCACTTATAGCACTGCGCGGGCCACTTTTGTTCTGTAAACATGTTTAAGCCCCACCTGAAAAGCCGTTGAGGCTGCGTTGAGACGGCATTATGGCTGCATTATGGCTGTGTCTGCTGGGCCAACCGCAAGAGAGTACAGCAGGTCTGTTACGGCTACCATTGCTGTGCCAGTCACAGGAGAATGAACATGTCTGCAGTTCCTACGATTCCTTGAGTTTTCTTTCAGCTTCCCTGATTGTGCCTTGCTAGGGTTTGGTGAAGAGTGTGAACAGTGAGACAGTGAGTAATGTACACATCTAACCCCAAGAGTAAACTAGCAGAATGCCTGCACACACCAGGTGTGCAACACAGAGTATGTGAAACTCACAGTTTGTGTCAGCCTGGACTTACAGTAGTTATCTGTGGGTGGGGCATCTTTATAGCTTTACATATTAAGTACAGAGACTTTGTAGGTATCTGATCTAGAGGGAAGGACAGCTTGCCCTTCTATTCTTTGCAGGGAAGGCTCTAGCTGCTTCCCTAACGCTTCACCCATGTGGGTCGAGGATTTAATCCTAGCTGAGCAGCTGGGGCAGGGCACCAGAGCATGTTGGTTACTGAAAGCGTGTCTCTAGGTGGTGGTGCAGAGAATATTGTTGTTGTTCAGTCGCTAAGTCGTGTCCACCTCTTTGCCACTTCATGGACTGCAGCATGCCAGGTTTCCCTGTACTTCACCATCTTCCGGAATTTAACTCATGTCCACTGAATTGGTGATGCTGTTTAACCATCCTCTGGTGCCCCTTTCTCCATTTGCCTTCAATTTTTCCCAGCATCGGGGTCTTTTCCAATGAGTCAGCTCGTCACATCAATGGCCAAGGCAGTGAAGCTTCAACTTCAGTATCAGTCTTTCCAATGAATATTCAGGGTTCATTTCCTTTAGGATTGACTGATTTGATCTCCTTGCGGTCCAGGGGGATTCTCAAGAGTTTTCAACATCATAATTCGAAAGCATCAATTCTTTAGAGCTCAGGCTTCTTTATGGTCCAACTCTCACATCCATATATGACTGTTGGAAAAACCATAGCTTTGACTATACGGACCTTTGTCAGGAAAATGATGTCTCTGCTTTTTAATATTCTAGATTTGTCACGGCTTTCCTTCCAAGGAGCCAGCATCTTTTCATTTTGTAGTTACAGCCACCATCTGCAATGACTTTGGAGCCCAAGAAAATAAAATTTGTACTGCTTCCACTTTTTCCCCTTCTGTTTGCTGTAAAGTGATAGGAGAGATGCCTATCTTTATTTTTTTTCTATCTTTGTTTTTTGAATGTTGTGTTTTAAGCTAGCTTTTTCACTCTTCTCTTTCACCCTCATCAAGAGGGTCTTTAGTTCCTCTTCAGTATCTGCCATTAGAGTGGTATTATCTGCATGTCTGAGGTTGTTGATATATTTCCTGCAATCTTGGTTCCCACTTGTGATTCATCCAGCCTACCATTTCACATGATGTACTCAGCATATAAGTTAAATCAGCAGGATGACAATATACAGCCTTGTCATACTCCTTTCCCAGTTTTGAACCAGTCTGTTGTTCCATGTCCTGTTCTAACTGTTGCTTCTTGACCTGCATACAGGTTTCTCAGGAGACATATAAAGTGGTCTAGTACTCCTATCTCTTGAAGAATTTTCCATAGTTTGTTGTGATTCACACAGTCAAAGGCTTTAGCATAGTCATTGAAGCAGAATTAGATGTTTCTCTGGAATTACCTTGCTTTCTCTATGATCCAATGAATGCTGGCAATTTGACCTCTGGTTCCTCTGCCTTTTCTAAATTCAGCTTGTACATCCGGAATTTTTCAATTCACATACTGCTGAAGTCTAGCTTGAAGGATTTTGAGCAAAATCTTGGTAGCATGTGAAGTGAGCACAATTGTACAGTAGTTTGAGCATTCTTTGGCATTGCCTTTCTTTGGGATTGGAATGAAAACTGACCTTTTCCACTCCTGTGGCCACCACTGAATTTTCCATATTTGCTGGCATAATGAATGCAGCACTTTAACAGAATCATCTTTTAGGATCTGAAATAGCTCAGCTGGAATCCTGTCACCTCCACTAGCTTTGTTCACAGTAATGCTTCCTAAGGCCCACTTGACTTCACATTCCAGGATGTCTGGCTCTAGGTGAGTGACCCATGGTTATCTGGGTCATTGAGGCCTTTTTTGTACAGTTCTGCTGTATGTTCTTGCCACCTGTTCTTAATATCTTTTGCTTCTGTTAGATCTTTGACATTTATGTTGTTTATTGTGCCCATTCTTGCATGAAATGTTCCCTTGATATCTCCAATATTCTTGAAGAGACCTCTAGTCTTTCCCATTCTATTCTTTTCCTCTATTTCTTTGCATTGTTCATTTAAGAAGGACTTTTCTCTCTCCTTTCTATTCTCTGAAATTCTGCATTTAGTTGGGTACATCTTTCCCTTTCTCCCCTGCCTTTCACTTCTCTTGTTTCCTCAGCTCTTGTAAAGCCTCCTCAGACAACCACTTTGCCTTCTTGCATTTCTTTCCTTTAGGATGGTTTTGGTCACTGACTCCTGTACAGTGTTATGAACCTCTGTCCATAGTTCTTCAAGCACTCTGTCTATCAGACCTAATCCCGCGAATCTGTTTGTCACCTCAGGTCAAAAGTGAACGGCCTAGTGGCTTTCCCTGCTTTCTTCAGTTTAAGCCTGAATTTTGCTCATGATCTGAGCCACAGTCAGCTTCAGGTCTTGTTTTTTTTGGCTGTATGGAGCTTCTCCTGTACAGTAGGGAAAACCGCTAGGCCATTCACATATGACTAATTCTGCTTCACTGACAATGCTAAAGTCTTTGACTGGGTGGATTACAGCAAACTGGAAAATTCTTCAAAAGATGGGAATACCAGACCACAATACCTGCCTCCTGAGAAACCAGGTCAAGAAGCAAAAGTTAGAACCAGACATGAAACAACAGACTAGTTCCCAACTGGGAAAGGAGTACATCATGTGCAGAGTACATAATGCAAAATGCTGGGCTGGATGAAGCACAAGTTGGAATCAAGATTGTTGGGAGAAATATCAATAACCTCAGAAATGCAGATGACACCAACCTAATGACACAAAGTGAAGAGGAATTAAAGAACCTCTTGATGAAAATGAAAGAGGAGAGTGAAAAACCTGGCTTAAAACTCAACATTGAAAAAACAAAGATCTGGTCCCATCACTTTGTGGCAAATAGGTGGGGAAACAATGGAAACAGTGACAGACTTTATTTTCTTGGGCTCCAAAATCACTGCAGATGGTCACTGCAGCCATGAAATTAAAAGATGCTGGCTCCTTGGAAGAAAAGCTATGACCAACCTAGACAGCATATTGAAAAGCAGAAACATTACTTTGCTGACAAAAGTTCGTATAGTCAAAACTGTGATTTTTCTAGTAGTAATGTATGGATGTGAGAGTTGGACCATAAGGAAAGCTGAGCACCAAAGAACTGATGCTTTTGAACTGTGGTGTTGGAGAAGACTCTTGAGAGTCCCTTGGACTGCAAGGAGATCAAACCAGTCAATTCTGACAGAAATCAACCCTGAATATTCATTGAAAGGACTGATGCTGAAACTAAAGTCCCAATAGTTTGGCCACCTGATGCAAAGAACTGACTCATTGGAAAAGACCATGATGCTGGGGAAGATTGAAGGCAGGAGAAGGGGATGATAGAGGATGAGATGGCTGGATGGCATCACTGACTCAAAGGACATGAGTTTGAGCAAGCTTTGGGAGTTGGTGATGGACAGGGGGGCCTGGCGTGCTGCAGTCCGTGTGGTTGCAAAGAGTCAGACATGACTGAGCAACTGAACCAAACTGGACTGACAGAGCTTCTCCATCTTCGGCTACAAAGAACATAATCAGTTTGATTTCGGTATTGGCTATCTGGTGATGTCCATGTGTAGAGTTATCTCTCGGGTTGTTGGGAAAGAGTGTTCGCTATGATTAGCGTGTCCTCTTGATAACTCTGTTAATCTTTGCCCTGCTTTATTTTGTACTCCAAGGTCAAACTTGCCTGTTATTCTGGATATTTCTTGACTTCCTACTTTCGCATTCCAATCCTCTATGATGAAAAGAACATTTTTTTTTTTTTGGTGTTAGCTCTAGAAGGTGTTGTAGATCTTCATAGAACCATTCAACTTCAGCTTCTTCAGCATCAGTGTTTGGGGCATAGAACTGGATTACTGTGATGATGAATGATTTGCCTTGGAAGCAAACCATGACTGTTCTGTCACTTTTTAGATTGCACCCAAGTACTGTAATTTGGACTGTTGTGTTGACTATGAGGACTACTCCATTTCTTTTAATGAATTCTTAGCCACAGTAGTAGATATAAAGGTTATCAGAATTAAGTTCCTATTCCCATCCATTTTAGTTCACTGACCACATCCAATTTACCCTGATTCATGGACCTAACATTCCAGGTTCCTATGCAGTATTGTTATTTATAACATCAGGCTTCATTTTCACCACCAGACACATCCACAACCGAATGTTACTTCTGCTTTGGCCCAGCCATTCATTCTTTCTGGCACTATTAGTAATTTCCCTCTGTTCATCCCCAGTAGCATATTGGACACCTTATGACCTTGGAGGGGGGCACTCATCTTCAGGTGTCATATCTTTTTGCCTTTTCGTATTGTTTATGGGGTTCTCCTGGCAAGAATATTGAAGCTGGTTGCCATTTCCTTCTCCAATGGACCACATTTTGTCTGAACTTTTCACTATGTATGTCTGTCCATCTTGGGTGGCCCTACATGGCATGCCTCATATCTTCATTGAATTATGCAAGCCCCTTCACTATGACAAGACTGTTATCCATGAAGGGAGATACAGAGAATATTTCAGTATATTCAGAGGCTGTGGGTTTGTAAACACACAGTTCAGCAAACGACTAAACGAGACTGGCTCCATATTACTGTGCAAGATAAATATGAACTTCGTTTCTGAGCTAAATCAGGGAGAGTCATTTTGGTAGAACTTCTGTTTAAGCAAAGGAACTAACTTTTCATTGTTATTTTTTCCTCTACCCATTTAATAGAAAAACAAGTGTCATTCTTCCTCCACCAAAGAAAGACAATCAAATCAGAAAATGAACATAGTTAGACTGATTTGATCAATTCTGAGCTTCCATTGTAACATCTGGAGAAAACAGCATGATGGAAAGAGTTTAAGTTTTAATTTTGGAGAGGATATGTATTGATATATACAGATCGATCCTCTGATGATTTCTATAGAATTAGAGCCTTGGGGCATTTTTTGTTCATCAGTTTTAACCGAAGTATAGTTGATTTACAATATTATATTAGTTTCAGGTGTACAACATAGGGTTTCACTATTTTTATAGATTATACTTTATTAAAAGTTATTACAAGATAAAGTCTATTGTTCCTTGCTATATACTTTACATACATTTGCTCATTTGCAACCTTGGATTTAATAGACATTTCTTTCAAATGCTCTTATCACAAAATAGGAAGATTTCTTTAAAGTTGAGTCATTTAAAAACATGCCTTTTAACCATTTTATTAGTATAGGTATAAACTAGAGTCTTTTGCTAAGCACTGGCACAATCATATGCTATGGTTAAATCTCAGAAAATTTGCTGTGTTGTATACTGAATGTTCAATAAATTATAATGAAGTATAAAAAACATGCCTTTTAAGAAAAATCTATACTGTAATATACATGTGTCCGTATTTGCATTTCCAATGTTTTTTTAAATTCCAATATTTTTTTAACTGAAAACTTCATAGACATTAAAACAATATATAAAAAATAGTTTCTTCATTGTGACTTTTGATGAGAATTTGCCAACAATAGAGAGATATATTTAACATTTGCCATGCAGTTCTGTGGCCATTTATTCTGTTTCAATTGCCAGAAGTCTTTTATATCACAAGTGCTCTTTCTGGGCAGCAAAGTCTCTGAATTACTGCAAGTCTTTTCCCACTAGGAACACCCAGTGCCTTCCTGGACCAACAACGCCCACAAGGACCACTAGAGGTCATTCTTCTGCCTCTGTTTGGGCAGGTGTGCCCCAGATGCTCCCAGATGCACTTGTTTGTGTCCAGCGGCTTCTAAATGTCCACGGATCGGTACAGCCCAATAGTGAATGCATGTGGGGGTAACAACACTCCAGGGACCTCAGTGGCCTCTCCTTGGATGGAGGGTGAGAGCCCAGCAGCTCCTGGATGGGTTAAGGTGAGTCAGTAATGTGACAAGGGTTTCATTCGCTTGTGGAAACTCCTAGGCCAGGTGAGTCCTAAAGTGGGTGATGATAGGTTCCAAGTTAAATGAAACCAGCCTTGTCTTTAATCAGCGGGCACACTCCTGGTGCTGTGGGGATGAGTGCTGCAGGTGGTCATCTCGTGGGCACAGCGGTCACTTCAGCCAGCATCCTACTTGCCCCAAGCCCTGGGCTAAGCACTGGGATGGAGAATGGAACCATGCACAGCTGTGATCTCAGGGAGCTTCCAGGTCACTTGGGGGACAGGAACAGGTCTTGCTGTGTTGTCCCGGGGGGTGATGTGCAGCCACATGCATCTGGAGCTATGTAGAATGGCGGAGGGGAGGTGACTCAGTCTGGAAAAGGAAGGAGGACTTCCTGGAGGAGGTGATAATGAGGTGAGTTTTGAAGGATGCCAAAGGAGAGAACCAGGCAAAAGAGGAAGTTTGTTCAAGACAAAGGGACAATAGGAGCCCAGTCAGAAGGAGCAGAGAGCAGCCAGCTATGTGCAGGGAACTACTAAAGTTTCCACCTTCCTGATGGGAAATGGGAAAGCCAGGTGGTGGCAGATGCTGGAGCTCATATTGGGGGTGGGGACTCAGTTCAGCATTTCAAGTGCCTCCAGGGAGTGACCTGATGGATCAGGTTTGGAGTGGACCACAATGGAGAGCATGGCAATGAAAGAATGTCCAAGAAAACACTGGTCACATCCCTCCTTGGCCTCCTGCTGTCTGTGGGACCTCGCCCTTAAGGACAGGACCACAGACAGAATTGTATCAGGCTGAATTGTAATAAGTGGATTTAGGGGATAACTGAGACTCAGAGAAGAGCAGGAATTTCCTTGAGCACATATAGCGGGGAAAATCTGTGACATAAAACCTGTAAATTCCTTGTAAGATTCACTTCCTCTAGTTATGTAGGTACTTTGGTTAATATGTTTCCTGACTTACACTGACATTTCCAGGATTCTCTGGAAGCCTTTCTCCTTGTCCAGCTCTTTAAAATTGGAAATGGCACCCATACTGATGTCTCTGTCCTGTTTTTAACACTTAGGTTCAATTTCATTTTCAGCTGCTTACATGAAATCTAATTTTCTGTCTGGAGCTAAAACAAGGTTTGACATATATAATGAACTCTCATTTGACAAAAATAGAGAACACATTACTTATGAGAACTTTGTTTCTCTAATGCAAAGAAAAGATCTCCTGTGCTTTCCGAATTCCTTCCAAAGATCTCCTTCCTTGTGCTTCAGCGTCCTCATCTGGACTTGAGGGAGGAAGCTCGCCTGAGCCTAAGCCCTGAAGATCTGGGCTGCCCATCTCCTGGCTTCTGGTAAGGATCACAGGACTAAGCATGTGAAGGTGCTGGCCACCCAGTCACCAGCCAGAGCTGTGGTGACACCACAAAGGGCTTTCTCATGATGCTGCAGGTATTTTTAAATGTATTATTTTAATAGATGCATAGTTGCTTTAAAATGTTGTGTTAGTTTCAGGTATATAGCAGAGTTTTCAGTTATCCATCTATATCTATATCTTCTTTTTCAGACTGTTTTCCCTTGTGGATTATTACAAACTATTGTGGTGAGAATACACCGAAGAACTGTACAAAATAGGTCTTAAGGACCTGGACAACCACGATGACGTGGTCACTCAGCTTGAGCCAGACATCCTGGAGTGTGCAAGTGGACCTTAGGAAGCATTAGTACGAACAAAGCTAGTGGAGGTGATGGTACTCCAGCTGAGTTATTTCAAATCCTAAAAGATGATGCTGTTAAAATGCTATACTCAACAAGCCAGCAAATTTGGATAACTCAGCAGTGGCCACAGGACTGGAAAAGGTCAATTATCATTCCAATCCCAAAGAAAGGCAATGCCAAAGAATGCTCAAACTACTGTACAATTGTGCTCATTTCACATGCTAGCAAGATAATGCTCAAAATCCTTAAAACTAGACTTCAACAGTTTGTGAACTGAGAACTTCCAGATTTACAAGCTGGATTTAGAAAAAGCAGAGGAACCAGAGATCAAATTGCCAACATCCACTGGATCATTGAAAAAGCAAGAGAGTTCCAGAAAAACATGTACTTCTGCTTCATTGACTACATGAAAGCCTTTGTGTGAATCACAACAAACTGTGGAAAATTCAAGAGATGGGAATACCAGACCACATTACCCACCTCCTGAGAAACCTGTATGCATGTCAAGAAGCAACTGTTAGAACGAGACATGGAACAACAGACTGGTTCAAAAATGGGAAAGGAGTACATCAAGGCTATATATTGTCACCCTGCTTATTTAACCTGCATACAGAGAATACATCATGCAAAATGCTGGGCTGGATAAATCACAAGTGGGAATCAAGATTGCCAGGAGAAATATAAAAAATCTCAGATATGTAGATGACATCACCCTAATGGCAGAAAGTGAAGAGAAACTGAAGAACCTCTTGATGAAGGTGAAAGAAGAGAGTGAAAAACCTGACTTAAAACTCAACATTGAAAAAACTAAGATCATGGCATCTGGTTCCATCACTTTATGGCAAATAGATGGGGAAAAGATATAAACAGTGACAGACTTTATTTTCTTGGGCTCCAAAATCACTGAGGATGATGACTATAGCCATGAAATTAAAAGATGCTTGCTCCTTGGAAGAAAAGCTATGACCAAACTAGACAGCATATTAAAAAGCAGAGACATCACTTTGTCAACAAGCATCTGTATAGTCAAAGCTATGGTTTTTCCAGTAGTCTTGTATGGATGTGAGAGCTGGACCATGTAGAAGCCTTACCACTAAAGAACTGATGCTTTTGAACTGTGGTGGAGAAGACTCTTGAGAGTCCCTTGGACAGCAAGGAGATCAAACCAGTCAATCCTAAAGAAAATCAGTCCTGAATATTCATAGGAAGGACTGATGCTGAAGTTGAAGCTCCAATACTTTGGCCACCTGATGTGAAGAACTGACTCATTGGAAAAAAACCTTATGAAGGCAGGAGGAGAAGGGGATGACAGAAGATGAGATGGTTGGATGGCATCATTGACTCAATGGACTTGAGTCTGAGCAAACTCCGGGAGGTAAGTGAAAGACAGGGAAGCCTGATGTGCTGTAGTCCGTAGGGTGGCAAAGAGTTAGACACAACTGAGCAGCTGAACAACAGCAACTACATGATAGCATATGATATTTGTTGTTTTTTTACTTACTTCACTTAGTTTGATAATCTCTAGGTCCATCCATGTTGCTGCAAATGGCATTATTTCAATTTTTTATGGTGGAGTAATATTCCATTGTATATGTGTACCACATCTTCTTTATCCAGTCATGAGCTGATGGACATTTAGGTTCATCAATAGCTTCCATGTCTTGGCTATTGGGTTTTCTCCAGATATATGCCCAGGAATGGGGTTGCTAAATCATTTGATAGCTCTGTTTTTAGTTTAAGAAATCTCGATACTGTTCTCCATAGTAGCTGTACCAATGTACATTCCCACCAGCTGTATAGGAGGGTTCACTTTCTCATACCCTCTCTGATGCTGCAATATTTTTAATGGAGTTTCTTCTCCAGGATTCTAGACTGACTTATTTACACTTCTGTTTATACATGATCTTTTGGAAACCTATTCCATAGAGATCCTAACATAACCTGCTAAGCCCTGGAGCAGAGGTCTAGCTAGACTATTCAGAAGGTGTTATAATAAGTGTTGGGTATTTGCATTCCTGACTGGGATGAGGCTTCTGCATCCTTTCTGTCTTCCTTCTGCCTCACACCTGTGACATGTACTCTTGTTGAATCAGACTCCATGGGCACTTTACTTCAGTGTCAGAGTCACTGGTTCCAACCTGACTCCAGTCAGCACTGGCCTGAATGTGTTCCACTTGATTGGGTTCATATTCCTCTAAAAATGTTGCACAGAATACTCATTCTCAGGAATGCTAGTGGGCTTTTCAGAGAAGAAGGGCTGTGATAAAACAGGTAAACGAAATTATACGTGGACCTCCACCTTATGTGGGTTTGAAGTGCTCATAGTCACTTTATTTTTAATTCAGCATTTCCTGGATTTATTTGAACAGAAAGCACTCTTTCTTTGAATGTAAAAAAACTTAAACAAAATGCATTAACACCCTGTAGAGCAAAACCATAGCCTTGCAAATACCGTATATATGCATGAAATGCTTTTTCTCTTGAAGCTCAGTTCAGAAGGTCCCTGGAGCTGAATGCTTCTGCCCAAGTCAGCTAATCTGATCTCTTTTCACTGTATTAAATTTAATTTAATGAATGTGATTTAATTGTATTACACTGCTTTAAAAAGATGCATATGCTGCTCTAATAAACGTCTCATGCCACATGTTTTGGGGGCTTGTTTGCAGCTTAACAACCAGCTTTCCTCTGTCAGTTCACAATCGCCATAAACTGAGCCAGAGATTCCTGATGTGGAGACTGTTGAGGTCCCCATCCCCTCCTGGGAACAGCCCTACAGCTGGTTCTGCCACTACCAGAGGCTCCATCACCTACCTTGATCCTGGGGTTGTTCAGGCACTTGGTCACCATGTACTTGCCATGATTTAAATTTTTTTAATTTAATTTTTGAAGTATAGTTGATTCACAATGTTGTGTTCATTTCTGCTCTACAGCAAAGTGACTAAGTTATACGTATATATTCCTTTTCATATTCCTTTTGGTGTATCACAGGACATTGAATAGAGTTCCCTGTGTGCTCTATAGTGAAACTGTTAGTTACTGAGTCATGTCCGACTTTCTGTGACCCCGCGGACTATAGCCCACCAGCCTCTGTCCATGGAAGTCTCCAGGCAAGAATACTGGAGTGGGCAGATTCCCCTCTCCAGGGGATCTTCCCGACCCAGGGACCAAACCCAGGGCTCCTGCACTGCAGGTAGATTCTTTACCACACGAGCGACTTGCTTTTCATCCGTGCCATGATTTATTTTTTACTAAAGTTACCTGAGAAGTGAGTTTGAGCAAACAGAAGGTGTGTTTAAACACATCTGATAACATGACAAAAAAAGAGCCATCTTAAAGAGCCAGTGCCTTCTGTCCCCCTCTTTCAGTCCACCAGTGTGTTTCTGATAATAATAAGAACAACTCTACGTTTTGAGAATGTTTCATCTTTTCAGAACATGACCTCATTGGTTAGATATTGAATCCTCTGAGCAACCCTGAGGGCGTGGGTGCTTGGGTGCAGTGACCCTACCCGACAACACTGAAGTTCCAGGATCACTGGGGTCTCCAGGCTCCAGAGATGCTCAGGTAGAGGGAGGCTCCAGGCTGGCCTGGACCAACAGGAGGAGGAGGGTCTGAAAGGGCTCCTCCCCTCCCCCTCCATTTCCTGGCTGTTTCCCCCACATTAAGTGAGGGATAGACTCCTTTCTGAATTTGGCAACAAGAAATTCATGATCTGAGCCACAGTCAGCTCCGGGTCTTGTTTTTGCTGACTGTTTAGAACTTTTCCATCTTTGGCTGCAAAGAATATAATCAATCTGATTTCGGTATTGACCATCTGGTGATGTCCATTTGTAGAGTTGTGTTTTGTGTTGTTGGAAGAGGGCATTAGCTATGACCAGTGCGTTCTCTTGGGAAAACTCTGCTGGCCTTTGCCCTGCTTCATTTTGTACTCTAAGGCCAAATTTTCCTGTTACTCCAGATATCTCTTGACTTCCTACTTTTGCAGTCCAGTACTCTATGATGAAAAGGACATCTTTTTTTTGGTGTTAGTTCTAGAAGGTCTTATAGGTCTTCAAAGAACTGTTAAGCTTCTTCAACATCACTGGTTGGGGCATAGACTTGGATTACTGTGATATTGAATGATTTGCCTTGGAAACGAACAGAGATCATTCTAGTATTTTTGAGATTGCATCCAAGTACTGCATTTTGGACTCTTTTGTTGACTATGAGGGCTACTCTATTTCTTGTAAAGGATTATTGCCCACAGTAGTAGATAAAATGGTCATCTGAATTAAATTTGCCCATTCCAGTCCATTTTAGTTCACTGATTCCTAAAATGTCGATGTTCACTCTGGCCATCTCCTGTTTGACCACTTCTAATTTACCTTGACTCATGGACCTAACATTCCAGGTTCCTATGCAGTATTGCTGTTTACAGCATCGGAATTTGCTTCCATCACCAGTCCCATCCACAACTGGGCGTTGTTTTTGCTTTGGCTCTGTCTCTTCATTCTTTCTGAAGTTATTTCTCCACTGATCTCCAGTAGCATACTGGGTACCTATCGACCTGGGGAGTTCATCTTTCAGTGTCTTGTCTTTTTGCCTTTTCATACTGTTCATGGGGTTCTCAATGCAAGAATACTGAAGTAGTTTGCATTCCCTACTCTAGTGGATCACGTTTTGTCAGAACTCTCCACCATGACCCATCTGTGGCCCTATATGGCATGGCTCACAGTTTCATTGAGTTAGACAAGGCTGTGGTCCATGTGATCAGTTTAATTACTTTTCTGTGATTGTGGTTTTCATTCTGTCTGCCCTCTGACAGATAAGGATAAGAGACTTACGGAAGCTTCCTGATGGGAGAGACTGACATTGTACAGGAGGCAGTGATCAAAACAATCCCCAAGGAAAAGAGATGCAAAAAGCCAAAACGGTTGTCTGAGGAGGCCTTACAAATAGCTGAGAAAAGAAGAGAAGAGAAAGGCAAAGGAGAAAAGGAAAGACATACCCATCTGAATGCAGAGTTCCAAAGAATAGCAAGGACAGATAAGAAAGCCTTTCTCAGTGACCAATGCAAAGAAATAGAGGAAAACAACAGAATGGGAAAGACTAGAGATTTCTTCAAGATTAGAGACACCAAGGGAACATGTCATGCAAAGATGGGCACAATAAAGGACAGAAATGGTATGGACTTAACAGAAGCAGAAGATATTAAGAAGAGGTGGCAAGAGTACACAGAAGAACTATACAAAAAAGATCTTCATGACCCAGTTAATCATGATGGTGTGATCACTCACCTAGAGCCAGACATCCTGGAGTGAGAAGTCAACTGGGCCTTAGGAAGCATCACCATGAACAAAGCTAGTGGAGGTGATGGAATTCCAGCTGAGCTATTTCAAATCTTAAAAGATGATGCTGTGGAAGTGCTGCACTCAATATGTCAGCAAATTTGGAAAACTCAGCAGTGTCCACAGGACTGGAAAAAGTCAGTTTTCATTCCAATCTCAAAGAAGGGCAATGTCAAAGAATGTCCAAACTACCCCACAACTGCACTCACCTCACATGCTAGCAAAGTAATGCTTAAAATTCTCCAAGCCAGACTTCAACAGTATGTGAACCATGAACTTCCAGATGTTCATGCTGGATTTAGAAAAGGCAGAGGAACCAAAGATCAAATTGCCAACATCCGTTGAATCATCAAAAAAGCAAGAGAATTCCAGAAAAACACCTGCTTTATTGATTACGTCAAAGCCGTTGACTGTGTAGATCACAACAAACTGTAGAAAATTCTGAAAGAGATGGGAATACCGGACCACCTTAACTGCCTCTTGAGAAATCTATATGCAGGTCTTGAAGGAACAGTTAGAACCAGACATGAAACAACACATTGCTTCCAAATTGGGAAAGGTCAAGGATGTATATTGTCACTGTGCTTATTGAACTTATATGCAGAGTACATCATGCAGAATGCTCGGCTAGATGAAGCACAAGCTGGAATCAAGATTGCCAGGAGAAATATCAATAACCTCAGATATGCAGATGNCAGGAAGATCCCTTGAAGAAGGAGGTGGCCAAAGTACTGGAGTTTCAGCTTGAGCATCATTCCTTCCAAGGAAATCCCAGGGCTGATCTCCTTCCGAGTGGACTGGTTGGATCTCCTTGCAGTCCAAGGGACTCTCAAGAGTCTTCTCCAACACCACAGTTCAAAAGCATCAGTTCTTCGGCGCTCAGCCTTCTTCACAGTCCAGCTCTCACATCCATACATGACCACAGGAAAAATCATCACTTTGTGGCAAATATATGGGGAAACAATGGAAACAGTGACAGACTTAATTTTCTTGGGCTTCAGAATCACTGCAGATGGTGACTGCAGCCATGAAATTAAAAGGTGCTGGCTTCTTGGAAGAAAAGCTATGACCAACCTAGACAGCATATTGAAAAGCAGAGAAATTACTTTGCTGACAAAGGTTTGTCTAGTCAAAGCTATGGTTTTTCCACTAGTCATGTATGGATGTGAGAGCTGGACCATAAAGAAAGCTAAGCACTGAAGAATTGATGTTTTTGAACTGTGGTGTTGGAGAAGACTCTTGAGAGTCCCTTGGACTGCAAGGAGATCAAACCAGTCAATCCTAAATGAGATCAGTTCTGACTATTCACTGAAAGAACTGATGCTGAAGCTGAAACTCCAATACTTTGGCCACCTGATGTGAAGAGCTGACTCATTTGAAAAGACTCTGATGCTGGGGAAGACTGAAGGCAGGAGAAGGGGATGACAGAGGTTGAAATGGTTGGATGGCATCACCGACTTGATGGGCCCGAGTTTGAGCAAGCTCTGGGAGTTGGTGATGGAAGGGAAGCGTGGTGTGCATGGGGTTGCAGAGTCGGAGACGACTGAGCGACTGAACTGAACTGAAGACTCCTTTCTGACCACACCGGATTGGGGGCGCTGCCTCTAGTATAGAGTGTCTGGTTGCTCTGCCTAATACATACCCCCACCCCGGTTTTTGAAAATATTTCTGTGTTCCAAAGATGGGCATCTTCACCAGTCCTGAGCCGCACCAACGCCCCAGCTGCCCTTTTTTGGTAAACAGCGCCACCTAGTGGCCCATGGAGAGTCCTTGTCAGCAAGAGACCTGAGGGGCTGGTCTTTGCCCCCTCTTCAGTGGAGGGTAGCGTCTGATAACACTTTATAAAGTGATCCCGTGGGGCGAAAGCTTGCCTGAATCACTCCCTTGAAAAAGGTCCAAACGCAGTTGTTTAGTTTAATGACCTGCATGATTATAGGCTTCGGATGTGGCGTGCGTGCCAAGAAAAAGGGTGAACAATACACAAACTCTTGAGGGAAACGTTCCTTAGGAGAGCCGCGCAGACAACATAAGCCCCAGTGTTCTGGAGGGCCCGTGGTTGCAGTCACATTTCTACGGCATTAATCAATTTGTCCTGTGATGGACAGGAGTCCCGTTCCCACGCTGAGTTTTGTTTGCTGGGGAAAGACTTGGAATGTAAAGAGAAGCCCCAGCCCTGCACAAAATCTCAGCACACTCTTCCTCTGTGTGAAACGCAAGCAGGCGGGGAGGTGTGCTGGCCTTGGAGGAGCCTCTATTGCCTTTGCCCGAAGAGCACCTGGGCCTGGAGTACAAGAAGCCCGCTGCGGGGTGTCACCGGGTGCTGTGCATGCCATGCTGGCTGTGATCAAGCATGATGGCCTTCGATTCAAAGACTGGTTATTTTTGTCCAGACAATCTGATCCCAGAGGTCTGAGCAGGCAGACTGGGGTGAGGGTGGGGTTCTAACCACAAACTGTGAGCCAGACCCCTGGGGTTTTTCGGCTTGGGTGGGTGGTAGGTCACGGGAGACCATCTTGGACGATGCATGCTTTGTTCTTGTCCCGAGTTAGAGCCGAGTGTGTGTGGCTTGGAGCCCCAAAGTGCAGGAGGTTTGCCCTGACGTGTGGTCTTACCCTCTAGACTCTGCCCCTCAGCCCTCCTCTGATAGTTCAGGACTTAGCAGGCAGAAGAAACCCACTTACGCATTCCGAAGTTGGGACCATATGCTGCTTTGCATTTCGAAGCAGACTTTTAATAGCTGTCTCCTGTTACCTAGCTAAAAGTAGCTGCACGCCACTCGCCATCCACTTTCACACCTCTTCTCCCTTTCTCCTGGACTGCTCCTTCTGTGCGCCCTCAACTACAGACCCTCACTGGGTCTGAGCATCCAAAGGCATCCCTTGGCTTCTCTGGTTCATGAATGCAGGTGTGATGTCAGCCTGACCGCCTGCTCTGCCTGCACTCCCTCCTCAATCGGCCCCTCCAGCCCTGCTCTTTCCCCACCTGTGAGCGATGGGTCCCTGGACCAGCTCCAAAGCATTTTCTTTCATCCCTTGATTGGAGTTTTATTTTTAAGAAGAAAGCCAAGCACATTTTTAACAGCCGCAAGCAGATGGAGCGAGCTCTTCTGAGGCAACGTGGAGGTAATAAAACAGAGCAGGCTGATGGGCCCTTGCTAATGAGGGGCCCTGGGGCTCCCCACCCGCTCTCACCACCCTGCAGGATGCCTTGGCTGGGTGGGAGGTGGTAACCCCGGGCAGCATTTTCCTGCCTTTTTCTGTCCTTAAACAACTGACCAGAGCCTGCACCTTTTCTGTGGCCAAGTCTTGCCACCTCCGTCTGGAGCCTATTTCATGCCTGGGGCCTCATGGTACTTCTTCCTTCTTGGTGACCCTCGCTGTAGGTACTGCCTCCGGCCCCATGGTGCACATGCACAGACACGCACAGGGAGTAAAATAGCTTGTTTCTCCATTATTAAGTCATTTCCTTTGAACCATAGTCCTTTCCTTCCTGCCCTCCAGCCCGTCTTCTGGAGTAGACGCTCAGTTGTCTCTGCTGTGAGCTTGCAGCAGTCTCTGCCCTGAGAGTAGGGTGAGGACCGGCCCCCCAGGACGGACGCTGCAGGCCTCCTCACTCTGCCCCCAGCCTGGCCATGGGGACCAGTCCCCAGCTGTGTCGGCTTTCCTCGTGTGCTCTCACGCACGTCACTGCTTGATGGCCTCCCCTGCCCCTCGGTGTCACCTTTGATACTAATGCCCCTTCCCTTCCCCCAGGCAGAGGGAGACACTGCTTCCCCTGGGACGGTCCGGGAAGCACCCCCACGAGGCCTGATCACCTTATGGGATGATGTTCACTCAGGTTCATTCCCTGCCCCTAAGCCTCTATGCAGGGCTCGCCTCTGTGCTTCGAGAATATCCGTGGGCTGCAACAGAAAAGAGCATGCTGATCTGAGCAAGCGGGATGGGTGACCAGGGTGCCAAGGGCATCATGTCCAGCATGTCCGTCTATCAACACAGCAACCTTGGGTGTGGGCTTGTATTGTAGCTGTTTTAGGGAGGAATAAACCAAAGCTCCAAGAGATTGGATAAACCTGCCTGAGTTCCCACGGGCCTCTGTGCCAAGCATCCTGCAGACAGTGGGAGAGGGCGAGGAGGGGGAGTGCAACCCTCAAGGCTGGGGCTGAGGAGCTGGGTTGGGTGGGAGAAGCCATGAGAAGCTGTGGTTGGCTTAACAGTGGCTCATGGCAGCAGCGAGAGGCATCGGAGGAGGAGGAGGAGGCTCAGGCAGGAGCCATTGCCAGTCTGGAGGAGCCTGGGGAGGGGATCCAGAGGGTTTCAGTGGTGGGCAAGGGAGGAAGAGGCATTCGGATGGCAAGGGGTTGAATGGATGGGTCCCATGAGCAGAGAGCGGGGGAAGCAGAGACAAGCTTGCATGGGGTCATCCTGGGGGGGCGCGCTGTGAGCTTTGAGGGGTCCCCTGGTCCTCTTGATGGACTGCTTGGATGGCGGCAAAGAGCTGTGATTTGCATCTGGCTCCTGGGCCATCAGCATGTCTAAGGTTGTGAGAAGTGGGTCTGGCATCCAGGTCGAAGCAGCATGTGGGGAGGGGCAGGAAGCAAGGAGGCGGATGGGGCAGGGCCCGAGGTGGGGCTACCTCGGCTGAGCTGCCAGGGCCCTCTTGGAAGGGTTGTGAAGGGCGCCCCTTTCGGCAGAGCCAGCCGTCACCCTCACGGCGGCTCCTCGGCCCTTTCTGGGGCAGGGGCTGTGCGTCTTCTCTCTGCATGCCCCCACCCTCACCGTACTGGTGCCCAGGGCAACCCAGGTGCCCTTACTGCCCCTCTCTGGATGACTGCGCACCCTGGACCCACCCTCAGAGGTGCGTGCTTCCCCCGGGGCCCCTCTCTGCTACCGAATGGCTGGGAGGAGGGGGCATCGTTCCTTTTCTCTGAGCCAGGGGGAGGCAAACGTCTTCTGCAAAGGGCCAGGTTGTACCTGATCTTATTTGCTGTCCAGTCTCTGTCCCAACACCTAGGAGAGCAGAAGCCACCCTAGACGATGTGGACAGGAATGAGGGGACTCTGTTGCAATAAAGCTTTATTTAGAAAAACAGGTGGTGGGCTGATGGGTGGGGTCCCACGAGTGGTAGTTTGTGGTGGTTGTGCTGGGTAGTAACCAAACTCTCCAGGACCAACAAGGTCGGGGGAGGGTGCCGGGGTGGGGCGGAGGAGGGGAAGGGGCAGTTCTTAGAGCACGGTGCCCCCTCCCCACACCGCGGGGCTCCCAGTTGCCCATTTCCTCCCCCTCCTCCCTCTATAGTAATTCAACCTTCCCTTCCAGGTCCTGCCTAGAACCGGGCATGAACCTGTGTCCTCGCTTCTCCTCCATCAAGAAAGCCATTCTCAGTTACGACAGGCAGTGAGGACAGACTTAATTCCACAATTCAGTAAATTTGTGGTGAGCGCCCTGTGAGCTGAGCCTGTGCCAGCCGCATTTGCTGAGGGGCTTTCTTGGGCTTTGGGCTTGGACTCCAAACTTGGTAATGCCATCGGTGNGAGGACAGACTTAATTCCACAATTCAGTAAATTTGTGGTGAGTGCCCTGTGAGCTGAGCCTGTGCCAGCCGCATTTGCTGAGGGGCTTTCTTGGGCTTTGGGCTTGGACTCCAAACTTGGTAATGCCATCGGTGGCTCTCACATTGCCTTCCTTCGATTTCTAATCAAAGGCATGCAGCCCCTGTTCCTTCTCCTCCAGCGCTCTCCCCTCACCAGCCCCCACCACCCCAGAGCCTTAAGCTTGTTATAGGCCAGATCTGCCTGGCAGGTGGGACTTCCTGGGTGGCTCAGAGGTAAAGAACCCACCTGCCAATGCAGGACACGTAAGAGACCTGGGTTCGATCCCTGGGTTGGGAAGATCCCCTGGAGACGGGCATGGCAAGCCATTCCAGGATTCTTGCTGGAGAATCTCATGGGCAGAGGAGCCTGGAGAGCTTCAGTCGGGTCGAAAATAGTTGGACACAACTGAAGCAACTTAGCGACATGACTAAAGTGACTTAGCAGCAGCAGCAGCTTGGCACACATGAGCGCCTGGCAGGCGATTCTTGTGCTGGCCCATCACCAAAACCCCTTCCCTGTTGACCCTCACGAGGGAGATGTGAACACCCTTCCCCTCGGCAGTGTGATTACAGCTCACTGCGGGTGGCCCCTGGGAAATGCAAGACAAATAGTGTCAGCCACTCGGGACGTGTCACCCACGCACCCCCTGCATGATAGCNCTCACGAGGGAGATGTGAACACCCTTCCCCTCGGCAGTGTGATTACAGCTCACTGCGGGTGGCCCCTGGGAAATGCAAGACAAATAGTGTCAGCCACTCGGGACGTGTCACCCACGCACCCCCTGCATGATAGCCGTGACGCTGGCTGAGGAGAAACTGGAGCTCGTCGTGTGAAATGCTCAGTACAAGGCAAAAGCCAGGGGTGGGACCTGAGACCAGATCCTGAAGTCCAAGCACACTGCTCTCTGCCGTTGGCCCCACCCATGCAGGATGACCGGCCTCTCGGGAGCAGAAATGGGCCAGGTGACCCCTCAGGTGGGATGGTGTATGTGTGTGTATAGCAGGGAGTGGGGATAAAAAAATTCAGGGCAAGAGGCCGCGGTAGGCAGGCCTGGAGGGTCAGCTGCAGGCGCCCAGGGAGCATCTCAGGGTCCCTGGGGGCTCCTAGGAGCTGGGAGGAGGGTCATCAACAGTGGGGAGCCAGGTAGGGGAGGGATGAGGGGTGTCCAGCTCCTTGGCCTCTCTCCTCTGCCATCTAACCTGGGCCTGAAAAGTGTGGGCTCTGTGCCAAGCCCCGATCTTGGCACATACTCTTCACGCTGCCCTGGAGGAGTTTATTATGATTGTGTTAAAAGGAGGCTGAGAAATCACAGCAAAGACGGGAAACTTTGTTTTCATGCAGAATGGGAGGGGCGTGTGGAAAGAGAAATGCGAAACAAAGGCTGATTGATTTTGTGTTAACCGTGGACGTGGGGAGACGGGATGCGGGCAGGTGTGTGGGTCACGTGGGGTGTGGGTGAGCAGGACTCTCAGGAGCCAGTTCATACACCAGCGGGGGCCATGGGGCGCCTTTAAGGCCCACGCCTCTGGGAGAGGGTTCCCCATGGGGACAGGGGCTCCTTGCTCCTTTTGTTTTGATGTGGACCACTTTTTAAAACGTCTTTATTGAATCTGTTACAATATTGCTGCTGTTTTTATGGTTTGGTGTTTTGGCGGTGTGTGGGATCTTACCTCCCTGACTAGGGATAGGACCTGNTAAGACCTCCTGAGTAGGAGGAGGGTGTTGTTTCTTTTTATTTTTGTGGTGGTTGTTACAGAGAATTTCAAACATGTTGAAGGATATGTGGGTCTGTCATCGCTCCAATGGCCACCAACTTGGATGTGAGTTTTCAAGCATAAACCTTGCGGTTAAAAGTGCATTTTAGGAAGCTGACCCACAGCACCTAGAGGCCCCCTGCAAGGAGCTGAGCTGGAGAGGGGAGAGGTGGCTGGCCTTGCAGCCTTGTCAGGTGAGGGATGGGAGAACCTAAACTGAGGCAGAGGGTAAGGCAGAGAGCAGGGAGCTTGGAGAAGGTTTGAAGCAAAACTAATAAGATTTGGTGGCCAACCAAGTGTCAGAATAAGGAGGAAGGTTCAAGGTGTGACTCTGTGACCTATGGGTGAGCATTGGGGCAGGAAAGAGCCAGAGTCCAACCACAGTCCTTGAAACCCCGTGAGACCCCATTTTGCATCACAGGTTGCTTCTTCCTCCTTATCCTCCACACGCTGTCTCAGCTTGTGTATGTTTGTCTCTCTTGTATTCGTCTTATGTTTCCAACATGAAACTCTTTGAAGGAAAGTGACATTTCTTCCACGTCAAGTATAGACCCTCAAGAATGTGTGTGGCTGATTCGGTGATTGGTGGTAATGTTCATGGACGATTGTGCTTTATAACCAGGCTTAAAAAAACAAAAAGCCAAGCTGATTTCAG
Source organism: Neotragus pygmaeus (assembly GCA_006410875.1). Taxonomy (NCBI): domain Eukaryota; kingdom Metazoa; phylum Chordata; class Mammalia; order Artiodactyla; family Bovidae; genus Neotragus; species Neotragus pygmaeus. Next base: position 640,869 of record SJYV01051493.1, on the reverse strand, counting down.
AGATGGCTAGAACAAAACAACTTCTTAGAAGAGTATGGGGACCATCAAGGCGGTGCCAGCCCTCTGGGTCTGGGGCAATTTGGGGCAACACTGGTTTGATCTTAGCCATCTCTTAGTGATTCTTGTCTTTCAATGTGAAACCGAGTGGGGCTCCTCCACCCTTTGCTTCTTGAGAGATGTGGTGAGGAAAAGCCACGTGGCAAAGCTAAAGGCATGCACCACACTTGGTTAGAAGCTGTGGTTCTTGGGAATTCCCTGGCAGTCCAGTGGTTAGGATTCCACAGCAGGGGGGCACGGGTTCTATCCCTGGTTGGGGAACTAAGATCGTGCATGCCTTGTGGCGTGCCCAATAAATAAATAAATGTTAAAAAAAAAAAAAGAAGAAGCTGTGATTTTCACCTGGCATCTGAGGGGTGGGACCCCCTGAGCAGCCCTTCCTATCACCTTTGCACAAATACATCCTCTGTGCGCGTGTCCGGGACACACACACGGACACATACCTACTGCTGCTTCTCGGGTCAGGCTCCTCTGGGCTGCTTCTTGCTCCGTCACATGGGTAACTCTGGCAGTTGCCAGACTTGTTGCTGTTTGCAAGCCTACCCATTGGTGATTACCCAGACCGGGCCACCCTGTTACTGCTGGCTTCAGGCCAGCGGGATCGCTCAGCTACAGTTGCTCTCCAGATGTTCATGTCTGCCTGAAATCCCAGGGCAGGAAGGGCCTCTAGGAGGTCCTCTGGGCCCCCTCCTGCCTCAAGGCGAGACCAGACCACAGTCAAACTGACCCAGACAGCTGGGGAACAGGCCTGCTGGTAAAACCTACAAACTACCCTCCTGGGTAACTGGCTCTGACAGTTGGAATCTCTTCCATCAAGAAACAGCTGACATCCAGGGCGATTTTGGATGCTCACCTCTGGAGCATCTGGTGGTGGGTTTGCCATTGTGCCCCCGAGGGAAGAAAGAGTGGACAACAGGGTGTGGACTCAGTACTGGGGGTTTTGCCACCCGTCAGTGAGCGTCTGACGCGCTGGGTGCAGCCTCAGCGCTGAAGTGCCCCGACCTTACTGGTGGACGGTGAGTCTGGTCCATGACTCTAATGAAGGTTCAGCAGGAAAGAGGTGAGGGCAGACCAGGTGGGCTGAATCCCGTCAGAACGTGCATCAGTTCATTCACTCGCTCAGCAGATTCCTGTTGGCCCCACTCTTCTGCGCTCTTCAGGAAGAATTAGAACCAGGGGACCCCAGGTTCCCTGGACTGGCTGAGGGCGGTGCCTGCCCTGGGCTGCAGGCCTCTGGGGCTTCTCTGGAGATGGGGAGATGTGTTTTGAATATATCTGCAAAGCCTCACGTGTGTGCTCCAGGCTCTCTGGAGGGATTCAGTTGGAAAGAGCTGCTCCCTGGGCCGCTGGCCTTTCTTCCACATGTTGCTTGCACGGTGGCATCCAGGCCCGTNTTCTCTGGAGATGGGGAGATGTGTTTTGAACATATCTGCAAAGCCTCACGTGTGTGCTCCAGGCTCTCTGGAGGGATTCAGTTGGAAAGAGCTGCTCCCTGGGCCGCTGGCCTTTCTTCCACATGTTGCTTGCACGGTGGCATCCAGGCCCGTGCCATACCCACCATGGCCTGTGGCGCAGCGGGCACTCAGTGAAACTGCATCAGTGGTTCTTGGAGCTACACACCACCCCCACCACTGGCCCTTGGGAGCCCACCATGAGCTGGGTTGTGTTCCCATGGTCCTCAAATTCATGTGTGTGAGTCCTAATCCCTAGTGTCTTAAAACTTGGCTGTATTTGGAGATGGAGTCTCAAAAAGAGATAATGAAGGTAAAGGAAGATCATCAGATAGGGTCTAATCCAATGCAACTGGTGTCCTTATTCATGTTTTTAAATTAAAACTTTTTTTTTTTCTGAGCTCTACATGTTGCAGGATCTTAGTTCACTGACCACATATTAAACCTGGGCCCCTGCAGCGGAAGTGTGGAATCTTAACCACTGGACCACCAGGGAAGTCCCTGACTGAAGTCCTTATAAGAAGAGGAGATCAAGACACAGACACCCAGAAGGACCGTGTGAGAACACTGGGAGGAGGCGATTGTCTCCAAGGTAAGGAGAGAACCAGCCTCAGAGGGAACCTTAATCTTGGACGTCCAGCTTTCAGAAGTACAGTACAATGTGTTTCTACTGTTGAAGCCCCCATTTGGGGATACTTTGTCTTGGCAGCCCCGGCAAATGTACACCTTTGTGGGGAAGAGGGGCTGTGATTTCCATCTTGAGGTCAGTGGTTCCTCCAGACTCCAGATGGGGAACACTGGGCCAGTTCCTTAACTTGCCCAGCCTAGGTTTCCTCATCTGCAAAATGCGACTAGTGATGGGTGTGTGGTCAGTAACTGATGAAACAGGCGCTCAGGCGAGGCTCAGCCTGATCTGGTGCAGGAGCCCACCAGCCTGGGTGGAGGCTGGCTCTGGGTCCTATGTCTGGTGGGCAGGTGCTATTGAGGCCGCACATATAAAAAGTCCTCAAAATACTGGATTGGCCAAAAGGCTTGTTTGTGGTTTTCTGTAACAGCTTACGGAAGCACCTGAATGAACTTTTTGGCCAAACCAATATAAACCGTCTGTGTTTGCAGTAGAAACTGGGATAGGAAGGTCTCCGAGCAGACTCCACTGGGCGGCAGGTTTCTCTGACTTGAGAATGTGAATGGCGTGCAAGGTGCCTGCCTGGGGAACTATGAGTTACAGAGTGCTGCCGGCTACAGGGAACTTGAAATGCTAGGCTGTGAGTGACTGCCTGAGGAAATACAGAGGCTGCATGTTGGTCCTGGGACCTGTGGTTCTCTATGTCAATGTACTTCTGCATCAGCCTCCATCGGACCCAGTGGGGGTGGCAGGAGGGTCTGCCTGGCCTGAGCCTGGTGAGGGATGCATGAGAGCCAGAGCCTAGGACCAAGCTGTCCAGGCCAAGGGGCAGCACGAGCTCTCCAGGGCTGAGCTCCTGGTGCAGAGAGATACCCCCAAGTGGAACATCCTTGTTTAGCTCTGCGTGGCTGCAGAAGCCAGCTCGTCCTATGTCAATACACCAAGAGCATCATGGGGCCCAGGCATATCCCTTCCTGGGGTGGGTACCACTTCCTATTTTACTTGGAAATTGTCTCTCAGAGTGAAGTTGCCTTTGAGTCTTTCTGACCTTTCTCTGCCCCTAGAACTATGACCTCCTTGAGGGCCATTGCAATCCTAAAAGTCACTCTGAGATGCTGAATCTGGGAGGTCTCTGGGGTGGAGTGGCTGGTGATGGTCATTCTGGAACCCTTCTTTGGGTGGCTCTGGAGACCTTCTCTGAACCCCTTAATTGTATTTTAATATCTATCTATCCCCTTTCACATAGCAGTTACTAAAATATCATTAATTAGGTTACACACACACCCTGCGTAACCATGATAGAAAACGCCAAATTCCAGTTGACAAGAAGCCAGCAGCCCAACCTTTCTTTTAGCTGAACAGAGAGACCCATTATGTTGGAATTTTATTTTCTTATGGTTTGGAACCATTACATCAGCGTTGATGTAATAACATGGTTAACTTCAGAGGTGTATTTATTTTGGTTTGGAGTTCAGATAGCTTAGCCATTAGCTTGCGATTGAGCAAAACCCGAACAAAGCCACTCAAGCTTGAAGTGAGCCATTTTGCCGACCTCCTTCTCCCCTCCCCAGATAAACACACTTCAGATGTATTTTCATCTCGTGGCAAAGGTGGTGACCTCGGAGCTGATGGATTTTGGAGACAATATTCCTTTTTATCTAATGTGATTGGCCAATGCGTTGTTGACTAGCTGGGTGCTGAGAGGCTAAGCAAGCCCCAAATCAGAAAAGATTCAGGAATTCCACAGCAGGTTCTCTGAAGACAGACTGGGATCTGCTTAGCCTTCCTTTGCAAGCCCAGTTCTCCTGATATAAGTAGGTAGAGGGGAAGCACCACCATCCCGGCGGGGGGATGGGGGAGGTTCCTGTTGGTGTCTGAGCCCAGGGGCTGGGTCTCTAGATAAGAGCTCTCTGTGTCCCAGAGGGTTTACTGGAGGCTTCCAGCTGTTTTCTTCTGGGCCCAGCCCTCAGAGGACGCGAACAGGTGGCCAGGGCTCAGACCCTGGATGGTGAGACCCTTTCTGATGGGGGGAAAGCACATGAGGGCTGTGGGCTGACCGCAGAAGCTGGGGTGGATGGCAGTAATCTGTCCAACCTGAGAGTGCTTGGTAGTTTCTATAACCCAAGTATTATACACTCGAATCAAATTCCAGGCCCCAGGGATGTTCGGACAACTCCCTTCTTCCTCTGATACTTAGGGAGAAGGAAGCAGAGGATGCGCGTGGGCAGTGGGGGAGGGGCAGGGCTGGAGCAGATGTCTGAAGAGCGCGGAGATGCGCCCATCTGCAAAGGTGTGCCATGCTCAAGGAAGGCCAGGGCAGTGTGACTGCAGGTGACCTGGTGATCTGGCTCACTGCTGGTCCCTGTGCACAGCCAGATATGCCAGCAGGGTTTTTCCACTCAGGGGGATACTCCGGGGTCTCTGGGGCGGGAGGCAGAGAGGACTGAACAAGGGTCCGACATCCTGAGAGTTTGCTGGGAGCCGGTACTACCTTCTGCCGCGCCCAGGAGACTCAGCGACTTCGGACACCAAAGCCACAAAGCACATCTGTCAGGCTGCAAAAGAGAGGAGGTGGTACAGCTTCTGAGGAGTTTCAGGACCTTCACTTAGGGAGCGGGAGACTCACTGCTCCTTCCAAGTGCAAACATTCAGGTATTCATGCATCCAGGTTTAGCCTGGGTCCCATATTACATTCAGCTTCATAGACTCCCAACACCTCCCAGCAGCCTCCCAACCTTATTGCATTAGGATCTCTGGGAGCAGAAAGTGCAGGCAGGCTGAGAACCACTGGTCTGGCCCCCTGACAAGGGGTCATGGTTCCAGTGCATTCAATGTTGACTCCCAATGAAGTGGGTTGGGTACCACAACCTGGATGTACTATTTCTCCAACATGTCCATCTAGGACATGCATACCCACTGCTGTAAAAACAACTGTTGCCGGCCCTTAGTGGCGCCCACCCACCCAGGTCACTGTGTGGAGGACATCAGTGCTGGAGGCCCAGAGACAAGGGAAGATTCTAGAAGCCAGTGATTTCCCCCTCCTTGAACCTTAAACTTGATGTAACATCCACTTGACACGGCAATGTAGAACACACATGTACAAACACAGATGTACAAATATTTGTAGAACAGAAGTATACAAACAGATGCCACTGAGACGAGTGTCATGAAAGACATTCACCTTTTTTATGTGTGATTGCTGTAATTTTTGATCTTCTTTTTATTGCATTAGATCCTGACCCACTACATTTAGACTCACGACCTGCTTGTATTTAACAACCTAAAGTTTGAGAAACACTTCTCTGGGCAGTTGGCAAAACGAATTCTGAGATGATGAACTGACTGGCATTTGGTCGTTCCCCCAGAGCAGGGGAAACTGACTCAGAGCCAGAAAGAGGCCAGAGGGTTCAAAGCTCCTCCCCCCAGACTGTGAGAAGCCCCAAAAGAACTGAGACGGTGCAAGGACTCTGTCCAGCAGGGGACCTGTGCTGGATGGGGCCACAGTTTCACTTTGCTGGCTCTGAACTGCCCCCAGGACCACAGGGAGAGGACCAACACCTGAGATTCCCTGAAAAGGGTCTAACTCTCTAGACCCAAGCCTGTTTGTTGCTCATTCTCTCTGGGGATCTTGCAGAGCAGGGTTGGAATTGCTCGTTATCTGGAATGACCCTGGGTACCTAGGCTTGAAGATGGGAACCCCTCCCTGGCCTCCCGTTCCCCTAACTTTGCCCCCCTCTCTGCCGGCCTCCACAGTGACTCTGCTGGGAAGAGCACCCTAGCAGGTCCATTTGCTCACCGGCTTCTCTCCAGGGCCACCTTGGCCACCACTCTGCTGAAATGGCTCTTGGATCTTATCAGGTGCTAAGTCCCAGGACGAATTCTCCCTTCTCTCGGGACTGGGCCGCCCCCACCACTTGGCAGTGGGCCCTTGCCCCTGCCCTGTCCACCGCTCTAGCCTCAGTTCTCTCCTCCTTCGCTGGTTCTCCCACCTCTCAGGCCAAACTGCCTGGGGGCCTCACTCTTGGCCGCCTCCCTTCCTCTTGTCCATCAGCACCCTCTGGCTGGGGAGCTCATTTCACCCTGATTTTCAGTACCATCCACATGCGGCAGCTCCCAAATTTGGTTGACGTCTGCCCCAAACCTCAAAGTTACACCAGCTGCCTATTCAGCAGCCACCACCAGTGCCCAATGGGCTTCTCAAAATCCATACATTCAAGGGGAATTTTTTTATTGCCCCACCCACCTCCCCCTTCCCCATAAGCCATACCACATCTTCTTGATTGCTCAGTCTCCAAACCTCTGAATTCTCTCTTGCCTTCATACCCCGACACTCAATCCATCAGCACATCCTGTTGCCACAAGCCCCCAAACAAAGGCCAGATCCAGCCACTTCTCACTACCTCCACTGTTGAAATGCTGGCCTGACTACCATTATCTCTCACTTGGATTATTGCAACAGCACCTAACTCATCTCCTTGAAGTCTAGTCTGCACCCTCAGCTAGAGTGATCTCATTGCATAAATCAGATCACAACTGCACTTGATAAAACCCTCTAAAACCTTCCCATTGTACTTAGAAGAAACTCCAGGCTCCTTGCCACATCCTTTGTGCCCTCTCAGTCTTTATTCTATATCTCTTACTTTTTGAATGAACCCTTGCTTAATTTGGAGCAGGGTAGCACCCAGCTGAGTGTCTTTACTTCCCAGCCTCCTGTACATCTACTGGTGGCCAAGGAGAGAAAAGCAAATTTGTTGAATGGGGCTTTTGGGATTATTCCTCCAACAGAACTGACTAAGAGGATGCAAGGGTTTGCTCTACTTTCCTCCTTCCCACTGTTTGAAATGAAGTGTGATGGATGGTGCTCCAGCAGCCATCTTGTAATTATGAAATAATTTTGATAATAGACACCGCATAATAGGAAAAGCAGAATAAGTATGTGAGCCCGATGACCACGGAGCCATCTTACCAGGCTTGGAATTCCTAATTCTGACCTTTTCCTACATGAGAACTATCTTTTTGGCCACTGAGGTCAAATCTAATCCTAAGGAGCGGCGCTTACAAAGCTTAGTGTGACCTAGCCTCTGCTTCTGCCGCTTTTCGTCCTCTCTTGCTTCGCTGTGTTCCAATCACACTGGCTTGCTTTCTATTCCTTGAATGTTCCAAGATTAGTCTTACTTTGAAGCCCCTCCCCCAGATCTCTGTGACTGCCTCCTTATCTTTGGATCCCCTCCTCCGAGAAGTCTTTCCTGACTTAGGTAGCCTTCTGACCATGAACCACCTTTTAAAAATTCATGACACTTTTCACTCTTGGAAATTCTTTGCTTTAAAAAAAAGTCCCTATGTATTTACTTTTGGCTGAGTTGGGTCTTTGTTGCGGTGCTCAGGCTTTCTCTAGTTGCCACACACGGGCTCGGCAGTTGTGACACGTGAACTCTAGAGCAAGGCCTGAGTAGCTGTGGCACATGGCCTTAGTTGCCCAGAGGCGTGGCAGATCTTCTGGGACCAGGGATCAAACCCTTGTACGTTGCATTGGCAGGCAGATTCTTAATCATTGGACTACCAGGGAAGTCCAGAAATTATTTGCTTTTAAAAACGTGTTTATTATGTGTTTCTTTCTTAGATAGTAAGTTTTGTGAAGACAGAGATGTTTACTGTCTTGTTCGCTTCTATAGCTTCTGGGCGTGGCAGCTGGGTATCCAACAGTATGTGTTAAATCAATCAATGGAATAAGATGACTTTAAAGAATATCTGAAAGAACTTTAACTTGGGTGTCTCCATCCATCACAGAATCCCTTCCCATGTATTTGAAAATAGGCTTGCCAACACGTGTGGCCCATTCACGGTTGCTGGGCTTAGCGATGGCTGTAGAAACATGAAGACAGCATAGTCCTGTGCTCCATAAGGCTCGAGTCTAGCAGGCAACATGGGTTATTGAGCTTGAGGGAGCTAGTGGTAAAGAATCCCCCTGCCAATGCAGGAGACTCAAGGGATGCAGGTTCGATCCCTGGGTGGGGAAGATCCCCTGGAGAAGTGAATGGCAATCCACTCCATTATTCTTACCTGGAGGACCCCACAGATAGAGGAGCCTGGCAGGCTGTAGTCCATGGAACTGCAAAGAGTCAGACATGAGTGAGCGACTGAGTGAGACAGTAGAGGCAAGTACTGAAGAGCTGGTTACTGCGAGGGAGACACCGAGGGAGGGGCAGCTGGTCCATTTCAGTGGAGGCAGGAGCTGACTCAGAGGAGCTTTGTGGAGGTGACTTTGGATGCCGGGTGTTCCTAAAGCAGACAAGGTTTAGGGGCAGGATGCTGCAGTTGGGGGTAATGGCATCAGTAAAGATCGACGGAGTGAAGCACCCAGTGTGACCAACTCTCCCAGTTTGTCAGGGACCGTCCACAGAATGTCCCACTTCCAGAGAAACTCCTCAGTCCCCAGAGAGCCAGGAGCAGTGGTCATCCTAGAGACATACGGCTATTCGGTCACTAGAAGTGGTCCCTGGTGGCTGCAGGAGAGAGGGCGTGAGTATTTGGGGCTGAGGAAGGGAGTGCTTCAGGCTAAAGGAGTAGCTGAGGAGCCTGAGACCTCGTCAGCGATCCGAACCGCTGTCCTGACAGTGGAGACCCCTATAAAGACTGCACGGTGGAGTGAGGTTGTGGGGAAGAGTTAACTGTTTATGAGCTGGAGAATGATTCTTTCTCCTGGAGCTGCAGGTCACCAGCCTGCCCGGTGGCAGGGGCAGGAGTGCCCATCGCTACTTCGTCTCCACGCAGACTCTGGCTCTAGACCAGTCAGGCTAGAAGCATGCTGTCCACCCAGCCCCCCTTCCTCGGCACTGAGGCTCATGGGCGGCTTTGGGAGAGCCACCAGCTGCTTGCTTTGGAGCCTCTGATGACTACATCTTGCAGACCACACCTTCTTGATGTTTCTAGGGAAAGTCATTCCGGAGGAATCTGGGGAGCATCTTCTTTCTGTGGCTGCGGGGACTCGGGAAGAACAGGAGGGCCTGGGCAAGTCTGTGCTTTCCCGTCCAGTGGGGTGGTGGCCATATGACCCATGTGCAAGGCCCTGTGGACCACCTCTGACATCCGGTTTGTCCACGGGCAGGAAGAGGCCCCCATGCCAACACCTGCTGCTCCTGACTCCTGCCCCTTCATCTACCCCCCTGTCACACACTCCTATGAATTCTGCTTTCTAAGCCTCTCCTGAAGCCAGGAGTGAGTTCTTAGAGGCTAGAAAAGGGACCATTATTGTTTCCCTCAGTCTTAATCTTATTGGCAAAAGTATCTCGAGACTGGTCATTATCCCTGTGTTTGGTGACTTAGTTACACGTCTACACACACATACCACACCCACACCCTCGCTACACTAACACACATGCACCCCAACACACACATCCCAACACACAAAACACGTATGCCACCACACACACACATGCCACCACACACCAGTGCAAATACCAATACACACACTTGCTACACGCACTTTCACACACACACAGACCCACACCCAAGGCATATATACCTCCACACACACACATACCTTCACCATCCAGCCTTTTGCATTCAGTTCCTGCCATGAAACTTCCGGGCCTATCACTCTCCTCTTCCTCCAGCTCCTGGGCTGGGCTTCAGTTTGGGCCTCCATGTCTACCTCTCAGTGTAAGATGTCCCAGGCAATCCTTTCCCCGGGGGACTTGGCCCGAGGGCTGCCCGGCAGGCCCCCCATGCAGTCTGCTTACCTCTACTGCTGGGGTTCAGCCATCCTGGGATGAAGTCCCCTTGAAAGTGGGAAAGCTCCCAGGTTTGGAGGCCGACCCCCTGAAAAGACCACCTTCCCCACTCAACCTCAGCCTTGAATTCCAGACCCTGAGGTCTGGATCAGGAGGGACACAGTGCGTTTTTGCATCCACGAGTCTCCCTTCCCCTGGGCAGGTTGCTCATTCGGAGACCACCCATCCCCTGGCCCAGGGTGCCCCCAGGGTGCCCTATCCAGCCTCCCCTGGGACTCCTCTGTTGCACTTGGCCTTCTTGGCCACCCCTGCTCCTGGAGCCCCTGCAGCTTCGTGACACCACCCTGTCCCGGCTTTTCTTCCGCCTCTCCGACCGCTCCTTGTCTGTTTCTTGTCTTCTTTTTCTTCCTATCTGGGTAGTCACCCCGTTTGAGCTGCACGTCTCCTTGCTCTCAAGACTGCTGTGGGAGGGTGCAGTCCTGACGTCAACATGACCCCGCTGGGGTCTTTCTGCTCCTTAATCAGGAGACTGCTGTCTGGAAGGCCCGGGCCAGATACTGTCCCTGCCTCTTCCAGGGTCTCTCCAACCCTGGGCTCCCCTCTTCCCTCCATCCTCTGCAGATCCCTCAGTGCTGGGGAGGGGNGAGGAAGGAAGGGAGAGAGGAGACGAAGGGAGGGAGGGAGGAAGGAACCAGCATCTTTAGGGTGAAGACACATACAACATTCAACTTTCATTTGAGCATCACCTCCTTTAGATGTGTATAAGAGACAGGTGCTGGGGAGGGGAGGGGGATGGTGGCAGTGAAGGGGAAGGGGAGGGGGTTGCCCACTCGCTGCTCCCGACCTGCTGCTCTATGGGGGACCTGGCGCTTGCTGCCACGAGGGGCCTGGCGTCAGAGTGCCACAGCCCTGTGGTTGCCGGGCCGATTGCTCTGCTCCTACCTGGTCCTTTGTATAATGGCATTCTGTATGACAGATAAAAAAGCACTTTGGGAAGAAAGGATGGAGGCATCGGGAAGGGTCAGAAATGATGTTGAGAATCCCTGAACCCAGAACACGCCCTGTGGCTGGAAAGCTTGTCATCCCACTACATGCAAGATTTTGGGTAAGTGTATCAGAGTATTTCTATATTGAATTGATAAGGGATTCTTGGGGAAGTACTTCCCTGGTGTCCAGTGGTTGAGACTTCACCTTTCAATGCAGGGGGTGTGGGTTTGATTCCTGGTCAGGGAGCTAAAATCCCACATGCCTAGTGGCCAAAAAACCCCAAAAACATAAAACAAAAGCAATATTGCAACAAATAAAGACTTTAAAAATGGTCCACATCAAAAAATCTTTAAAAAATAGGATTCTTGAGGATCTGAGCTTAGGTAAATAACAGTTTGACCACATTCCTTATAGACATCAACAATCTCATAAGGGATTCTGTATGAATGCTTATTCTTAGCTTCTTCTCATTAGGGAAAGTGAATGTCAGTGGATGAGTGTTTTAGCTCCTGTATCGTTGATAAAAGGCAAGACACTGGCAGCTTCTTTTTATTTTGAATTAAGTTCCTTGCACTGTGCTGTAATTTCTGAGTCAGTAGGACATTGCAGGGGTTCCAGAAGTGTCAAACCCTCTAAAGGAGGTGATGCTCAAATGAAAGTTGAATGTTGTATGTGTCTTCACCCTAAAGATGCTGGTTCCTTCCTCCCTCCCTCCCTTCGTCTCCTCTCTCCCTTCCTTCCTCTCTCTCTTTCTTCCTTTCTTTTTCTTTTCCTGTCTCTTTTTTTTTTTTGGAAGGGTAGAATAGGGCAAATCCTCAAACCCCCAGGGCTTGAGAACAGCTTGCGCGTGAAACAGCTCTGGGCAGATGGGCCCCGCAAGCAAAGAAAGACTTGAGGACTCTGGCGTTCACCAGGGTCCTGCTCCCGGTTTTACTGATGGCGCTAATGCAGACCAACTCTGGGTCCCTTTTACCAGCTCAGAGAACAAGCACATAATAGTTATTTGTCCTTCAATAGGCCAGAACGAAAACACTTCATCCCCTGCACAGTGGGGGCTCCTAATTAGATATAAATACATTTATCCATCAAGCAAAAATCAGAGCCTTTCCTTTTCATTCTTCCTTTTTTTCCTCCAGGATTTCAACTCATAAGCTAATATATGGGGGAAGGGAAGGGGCTAAAAGAGCTGAATACTCTCAGCCCGAGGAGGGGTATAAGAAATGCCTCTTTTCTGGGATCAGCAATTGACTAACAGAGGCCTGGGGCCTGGCCTCTGCCAGAGGGAGAGGGCTGAACGTGGAGAGAACTTGACATTAACACAGCTTCAGGAGCCAGTTGGCAGGCCTGCGCTCTGGGGGATGAAGCTGGTAATCGTGCTGGGTCTTTTTTCCTTCTTCTATAACCACAGTGGTTACTCCAAAGAGTTACCTTCATCGGTTAGACAGAGACCATTGTACTGACTATGAGGATTCGGTTAGTGTGTTCTGTAAGGAAGAGGAAACTGTGTGTGGAGCACAGCATCACCGTGGCCTCTTTCTGAGCTGCTTTACTGCGGAGCCCCCCAGGGACAGATCCATAAGAATGTGGGGCATACAAGTGCACTGCGGTGTGGAGTGACCTGTGGCAATAGAGGTCCTTAGCTTCACATACATAAATGGATGGACATGTTCATGGGTCTTGTTTAAAAAAGTGAAAAAGATGTCTTGCCTCTACCTGTATACAGGTAGAACCTGAGGTTAGAACCTGAGAAACGCTGTCTTGGTTCAGCCATGCATTTTTCATGACCGGTCACTCACTGGATGGATCAGGCACACCTCATCCCTCAAGGAGCAGGTGCAAAGGTCAGTTCTGAAGTTTAAGAATGCCTGAGGACCGAGGAATGACATTTAAGCGGAGTTTGACGCTGGGACCCAAGTGTTCCTGAAGTGGACACAGCTGGGTTTGGAGACCCCAAATAAACTTTAGAAATGCTCCCCTTGGCACTTCCCTGGTGGTCCAGTGGCTAAGACTTTGCCTTCTGCTACATGGGGTACAGGTTTCTTGTGGCCAAAACATAGAACAGAAGCAATAAAGTCTTTCAAAATGGTCCACATCAAAAAAAATCTTAAAAGAAAAAAAGGAAAAGAAATGCTCCCTTTCCCCGTGTTAGCTGCAAAATAACCAGCTCTTCGGGTTCTGGCCACACACAGGCATCTGGAAACTGTATACAGGATCTCTCATGGCAGAAATGGGGTGGGGGGAGAGCCTCAATTCTTCCAGCTTATCCCCCCACCTGGCACCGGCTGCCCAGGACTTGTGTCCTGAGGAAAAAGGTCACACCCCTCTTCCTTCCTGGTGGTCCTCACTGCCTCCCTGATGCCGGTGGGGGCACTTCCAGCCCCCAGTGTTGCCAAGTCTTCCTCAAACACTCCTGCCAAGGGCCACATGCCCATCTGGCCTTGACACCCTTTCTGGACTGACAAGGCCCCTCCCCAGCCTCGTCCCCATGGATTTGCCCTTGCTCTTCACCTGGGCTGCAGGTTCCCATCGCTTGGGTTCCCCTCAGCCGATCTTCGCTCTCTCGCTTCCACCTGGACAACGCCTCCTTCTGCTTCAAGTCTCAGCTCAGACCGTGCCTCCTCTGAGCCTCCTGGCAGATGGAGGTGTTCCTTCTCCTGGCTCCTGCTGCACCACAGGTATCAGCAAGATGCCCGAGCCATCCTGTCTCCCAGGTACACCCCGGGGGAGGGGGTGAGCGGGATCGGAACTTCGATTCTGCGTTGCTAGATCCCCAGCAGCTAGTTCAGTGTGGTTATCGAGTGGATAGGAAGGAATTCTGTGCCAGGGCTAGTTTATGATGAGCAGTTTGAAGTGGGACACTCACCAAATGCTGTATTTAGCACCTCTATTTTTCCAGAAAAAACCACCAACTTGGACAGCCATCCCTACGGGCCTGCTGTTGAAATAATTCCTGAACATTCAAAATATGTTGAATCCTACTCCTGCATGGCCTCTGGCACCCCTGCCCCCAGTCTTGCTTGGGAAAGAGGGTGGGGGCTCCCTATGTTCCCTCAGGCTAGCCCATTCCCAGGAATGGAACCACAAATACAGTGGTTTGTGTGGTTCTTGCTAACAGACAGTAGATTTCAGGAGACTGGGTGCTGAGGGAATCAGGTCAAGAGGAATGGTTAGATAGAAGCCTGGCAAGGTGATTCTGTGTTGGAGCTGGTTTAGAAACAGCACAGGGCCATGCAAAGTTGTGACACGGCTGTGTCAGAGGCTCGTGCCAGGTGGGAAGCTGGGGAAGTGGCATGCATGAGGTGGGATGCCCTGTGGAGCCACTGGAATTCTTGGGTCTGTGTTTGAACCCCAGGACCACTGGCCAGGTCACACACAGGTGCAGGTGCTGAGTTGGGTGTCAGGCATGGATGCTCCATAGTACAGGTGGAGTTTCAGAGATGACTGGCATCATTTCCAGGCCACAGCAGAAGGACTTGGGAATGTGGAAGGCTGCTGGGTCTTGGAAGGTGGGTACTGTCCAGTTGCCCTGGTGAGAAATAAGGGGCTGCCTTATTAAAGTAAGCCTCCCATGCCCACTCTGTCATCAAGGATTTTCCCCAGGATGGAAAATGTATGAGGTGGTCTCGGGGCTTCCTGAAAGGGCTCTGCATTGGTGCCTAGGCTCATACAGGCCAGCTGGTGGTCCTCTGTCCCTTGCGGTTCCCTGGATCCATCCTGCTTTGCACCTGGCTCCGGGTTGTCCTGCTCTTGTGCCTGGGGCTGCTGGTGGGCAGGCTGTCTCGTGTGCTCTTGTTCAGATGGCGAGCTGCCCTGCGGAGTTATAATGCATGATGGTGATGTCTGGCAGCTGTGGCTTCTTGACCAGTGGTGAAAAAGTGAACACAGATCCCTGGAACCCAACTCAGACAGAGGCCCCTCTCCATCCCAGGCCTGGAGCACCCATGTTGAGAAGGACTGTGCCCCAACACTCCATAGGGTCCATGTGGCCAAGAATTGCATGCTGAGATTCACTTTTATCATTTGCTCTGTCACTTCTGGACATCTTCGTCAGCTCCGGGTTATGCAAAACAAAACATGATTGTGAGATCACGTGCTCCGAGCTCCCTGGAGGAAGCCTCTTCACACTCTCCTGGATCCATGTTGTCGCCATGTTTCTTCCTGCCTTTCCCATTGGGCCTGAGTTCCTTGGCGTCAGGGAGCCAGCATTCCGTGTGGGGGCGGCCCGGTCCTGCAGCCCGTCTAGAGGGCGTTGGCTGAAGTATTGATGTACATTATTGTATTCAAAACTGACAGGCGCAGTCATATCCCTGGCTCAGACTGAGGGCTGAGGTCACCCTCAATCTAAAGGAGAACAGAGTCCAGTGCTAAATGAGGCTTTGAAGCAACAGGAAAAGGTCTTTGCCCCTCAGTAGGGAATGGGGAGCTCCCCCACAAAGCACAAGGTGATCTGGAAGAACTCAATTTACACCCTTGGCTCCTGAGGGCTGGGGGATCAGCAGAGGGCGGGATAATCCCAGCTTCTCGAGCAGATGGTTTCTGACTACCGCTTGACCCAGTTCCCTCCCAGCAGATGACTGGCAGCGGGTCTGCAGCTCCTTCATCAGGGGAGCAAAATGTGGATCCTCCTCTGAACCTCATCTTCTCTCCTCCGACCAGCAAGGACATGGTGGCTTTTGCCTCCTCCCAGCACCAGGGTGATGAGCAGGATGCTGCACCTTCACAAAGGCATGGAGCCCTCCCCTCTTCCTACAGCTCTACCCAGCTCTGTCCACAATAAGGTTTGCAGGGCTTCCCTGATGGTCCAATGGTTAAGACTTCACTGCACGGGGCCTGGGTTCAATCCCTGGTCAGGGAACTAAGACCCTGTATGCTGTGGGGTGTGGCCAATAAATAAATAAATATACATACACACATACATACATAAATGGGCTTTCCTGGTGGCTCAGAAGGTAAAGAATGCCTGCAATGTGTTAGGCTGGGGTTCAATCCTTGGGTGGGGAAGATTTCCTAGAGAAGGGAATCACCCACTCCAGTATTCTTGCCTGGAGCATTCCATGAACAGAGGAGCCTGGTGGGCCCCAGTCCATGGGGCCACAAAGAATTAAACACAACTGAGTGACTAACACTTTCACAAAAAAATAAAGGGCTGTAACTGAGAAGGCAAGGAACACTACTGTGAGTCTGTGCTGAGAAGGAGAGGTGTTAAATCCTTTGCTGGCTAACTGACTCTTTCAATTCAACCAAACACTGGTTCAATAAGTGCACCTGATTATCTTCCAGGTCTGGCATCACACAGAGGCCTGGTCCCTGTCCTGCAGGAACCTGAGGCCCCTCACAGGAGACAGGTGAAGAGGTAACATCTGGGCACTGATCCGAGGGGCAAAACCAGCAAACAACTATTCAGGGCACAAGAAGGCCATGGCCGCTTCACCAAGACTGGGCTGGGTCTTGAGGCCTGGGTGTGAGTTTCCCGTGTAGGTTGGTGGTTGTGGTGATGGGAAGGACCAGAAGACCAGAGCATGTGTGCCTGGCAGAAGAGGCAAGCAAAATCACAAAGGTGGGTTGGGCTGGCTCAGGGCCACTGCGTAGAAAGTGGTGGTACAAGCTGCCCAGGAGGCAGAGGTACCTCGTCTCTGCTCAGGGTTTCCCAGGCTCTGGGCCAGGGCCAGGGGTGGTAAGCCGAGGGAACAAAGGGCTGTCAGTTTGGGAGTGGCAACGATTTAGGATCTGGAGAAAGCCCTAAGGAACCAGAAAGGTGGCCATTTCGGGGACCCTGCCTGTCCTCTATTTCGGACTTTCGGTTGATAAAACCCAGAGCAGCCCATTTTTGTACCTTGGGACCGGCCCTGCGCACCTTTGAGTCGGTTCCTCGGATCGGGAGGGAGGGGGCGCTCCGCCTCCAGACTTGCGGACCTCGGTGAGGCTGCGGTCCGGCTGAGCCTAAACGCCACAGTGCCCGGCTGGCCTGAGAAGCTTGCGATGAGGGGCTGGGGGCAGCCCTGAGCCTGAGGCCGCGGTCCACCTCGGTTGTCCCGGGCTCTCCGATACGCTGAGAGCTCAGCTCCCTGCAGTTCCGTCGTTATGCGGCGCGTTCACTGTGGGTGGGGGTCTAGGCAGTGGAGACGAGAGCGCAAGGCCGCGTTCCGGCTGCACCCTAGGAGCACCGTCCTGCTGCTCCACATGGTGGTCGGGACGCCAGGGGGACAGAGGACCGGACTGCACTTGGGGGTCTGGACGAGGCTGGGATTCTGGTGTTCGCTGACAGCGTCTTTCGCTAGTGGCCTGAGAACGGCAGCCTTGGAAGGGTAGTTTCTTGAGTTCTGCGAGGAGCTCGGCCCGGCTGGGCTCCGCACCAGCTGGTGCCTTAATAGTCGTTACTGTGCCCCGCGTACGCACGAGGCGGCAGAGTCTGGGATGGGAAGCCTCTAGCCACGGTCACTCCGGCAAGGCCGGCCGTAACGGAGCCTCGACTGGGGCCTGGCTTTGTCTGAGGCCAAGATTTGCCACCTAGGGGGGTGGCGGCCGCAGTGGTGCTGGAAGCTTCCCCAGCCTGGCAGGCCCGGGGCTCATGGGATGCTCATGGGCCGCGAGGTCGGTTCCCCGTGCAGTCGAGCAGCTTCTCGGGCCGCGGTGCCGGCGGAGGCAGCAGCCCCTCAGACCCCACAGTCTGCGGGGTCCACGTCTCACCCAGTGTGCCGGCGGCCCGGGGCGCTCGGCTCCGGCACTGCAGCCCCGGAGCGACATCCACCGGCGGAGCCAGTCCGCGGCGCCCGCGGCCGCCCCCGCCTTGCCGCGGCCAGCGAGGGAGCACCCCAGGAAGGCCGGGGGCGGCTGCGACGAGGAGAGGTGCCTCTCCCGGGCGGGGAAGGCGGCGGCGGGGACTAGGACAGGGCCTGCGCGGCCGCCGGGAGGAGACGAGCGCTGGGATCCTGGGTCGGGGAGCCCGTCGGTGCCGCCCGCCGCCCAGCTGGGCGGGGGTCCGGGGCGCCCACGTGGTGAGAAAGTTTCGAGACCGCAGAAGTGGCCCGGTCTTGTGGGGTGGGGAAGGGAGGGGAGCCAGCCGGTTCNATGGACATGAGTTTGGGTGAACTCCGGGAGATAGTGATGGACAGGAAGGCCTGGCGTGCTGCGATTCATGGGGTCGCAAAGAGTCGGACACGACTGAGCAACTGAACTGAACTGATGCAGAGTAATGAAGCAAAGAAAAGTAGACAGCCCTGGAAAATGCAAATTGTGTCGAGTCATGCCTCCATTCAGGTAGGAGGAGAAAAAGGGTATCATCAGACCTATCCTTCACTTTAATCATGCATCTCCATTTCTACAGTTATTTCATACGTAAATTCAAATTTTACTTCTTGATCCACCAAACTGAAACTTTTCTTTTTTGTTTTGACTCATTTGTTTTGGACCTCCCTGGTGGCTCAGATGGTTTAGAATCTGCCAGCAATGCGGGAGACCTGGGTTCTTCGATCTNCAGTTATTTCATACGTAAATTCAAATTTTACTTCTTGATCCACCAAACTGAAACTTTTCTTTTTTGTTTTGACTCATTTGTTTTGGACCTCCCTGGTGGCTCAGATGGTTTAGAATCTGCTAGCAATGCGGGAGACCTGGGTTCTTCGATCTCTGGGTTGGGAAGATTCCCTGGAGAAGGGAATGGCTACCCACTCCAGTATTCTTGCCTGGAGAATTCCATGGACAGAGGAGCCTGACAGGCTACAGCCCATGGGGTCACAAAGAGTCAGACACAACTGAGTGACCTTCACGTCACTTCACTTCAATTTCTCTACATAATTTCGTGAGAATAATGAAGAAAGAAGCATTCTCTGTCCTCTCCTATCATAAACGGAGGCCACTTAACTAAAGAAAAATTTGCTCAGCTATCTGTATCCAGTACCTCCTCTAGAAGTCCAGGAGCTGAGGAATGGTGGTTTTACCCAAAATCTTTTCACATACAGAAGAAACAGCTCCATGATTAAAAAGGACAGGATAGATCTACACATCCTAACACTGAATATTGTTCAAAACGCTCTAAGAGAGGAAAAAAAGTTGCGAATTAGTATATACAGTATATTACAATTTATGAAATACTATTCATTATCATTAACTAATTTGTGGTATATGTTTATACATATAGATGTACATAAGTAGAAAAATCTAGAAGAATATACGGCATCTCCAAAAATCAGGAGTAGGCCTTACTGAAAGAAAGACTGTGAGGTCTTTGACTGTCTACCTTCTACTTTTCTGAATTGTTAGAAAATTTTATAATAAGAAGGTTTTTCTTTTATAATCAAGATCAAAACTTGCTAAAGGGAATAAAAGAGAAAACTGAAAGAACTACAGCCAAATTGCAGAACTCCAGCTTTTACCCCTACTTCTCCAACCCTCTACCCACACACCACCACTTAAGAAGGTGCCAGTCTACTCGAGCACAATGGAAGCCTTTCTCCACAAAGGAAAAAAACGGCCCAGTTCCCCTATAGCCTCCTCTATCCTCAGGAGAACACAAGAATATCAGAGCCATGACTTGTTGAGAACGAAGAAAAACTGCCCCAGTACTCACCAGAGTTTCCAGACATTACACAATCACTTCCTTCTTCCTTTTCTTGGACTTTCCTTGCTTTCTTTTTAACAGGCCCATCACTCTCCAGTGCTCTCTTTTTACTTCTGTCAATTTCTGCAACCTATGTTAGAAAAGGATGTGTCATCTCTAACCTCAAAATGTACACAAAATAATTTAAACTTTACTTCTGAATGACAGTAGGTTCTTGCCATCCACTCTTCATAGAATTGTCTACTTAGAGCTATGGGTGAACTGTTCTACCATCATCAAAGATAAGCTGGAGGTCAGGTCATGAGCCTCGGTGTCTCAAGCAGTCCTAGAATTAGAACCAAGGCTGCTACTTTTCTTCACTTGATCAGCCTTGTCCTAGCTCAGATTATGAATCACACTACTTACCTATATTAAATAGAGTACCTACAAGAAAAAAACTAATATTTAGATAATTAAAGTACGGTATCATTTTTGAAATGTTAATTGCAAAACTTGGCTTATGTTTTACCACTGAAGATGCCACAAGATTATGGACTGTATGCTGGCAGAAAAACTGTCAAAACCTTAGGTCCTTCACCAAATGACCTCTAAACAGTAGGTGTAAAATAAAATCTTGGTGAATTCATGGAAATGCACACTATGGTCAAAAAACAAAGACAGGAGAGGTACAATCCTCTATAAAAGAAATATAAATGAAGGGGACAAAATTTTGAAGCAGCCAAGCCGTCACCTGCTTCAAAACCTGGAGGGTTACTTAAAAGCCAATCTACAACTGCCTTCCACATTTTCAGTTTGAGAAATGCAGTACCAGGGAGCCCCAATGAGGGCTCACCCTTAGGTTTTCCTTTGTGGCAGTGTTCCTGGTCAAAAACAAAACAAAACAATTTTACTCAAAGGATGGGAAGCAACAGGAAGGACCCAACGATTAGCCCATCTGTATCGTCTCAAAAACTTTATCCACTCATATCCTGTATCAGACTTTATAATCTGAACCACAAGGGTAGGTACAGTCACCAGGGAACCGCACGAGTCATTAATTTTACTGGTAATCGCCCAAAACATTGAGCAAGGCTGTTGCAACCCTAAAAACTGGAGATTTAACGCCAGTTTTAATCCATTCACCTAACTAAACAAATACAAATGAACAAGGCTCTTCTTCAACCCTCAATTCAGGGGGGAAAAAAGGGGGGGGGGCGGTCGGGTAGAATGGAGATTAAGAGATATCCTCTGACCCTACTCATCAGAATGGGAGTCAGGAGACCTGAGTTTCTGTCTCAGGGCTGCCATTAAGAGCTGGTGTGACCCTAACCTCAAAACTAATACCTCAAGTGTTAAGTGTGAAGTGAAAGTCGCTCAGTTGTGTTTGACTCTCTGTGACTCCATGGGCTGTAGCCTGTCAGGCCCCTCTGTCCATGGAATTCTCCAGGCCAGAATACTGGAGTGGGTAGCCTTTCCTTTCTCCAGGGGATCTTCCCACCCCAGGGATCGAACCCAGGCAGCATTGCAGGAAGATTCTTTACCAGCTGAGCCACAAGGGAAGCCGGGTTCGAAGGGCACCTAGGATGGAGGCGGGCCTACCTCTTCTACCGCCTCCTTCCTGAGCCCCGCCCCTTTCCCTTCTGGCCCAGTCACCTCGCCGATTCTCGCGCACAGTCCCCGCCTCATCCCGCCCCACCCACAAGCGCAGCATCCGCCCGTCTGGCCNTGCAATCTGTGCCCTTCCCTGGGGAGATTCCTCTAGGACTGGTTAGGGAGGGGTGTAAATGACTCTTAGGCGAGGGGAGGGTGAGCTCTTAGAAGGAGGGAATGGTGGGGTGAAGGCTTTCTGGAGATGCTCGGGGGGTGAGGTTGCCTCTTCTGCAGGGGTTGAGGGAGGGGAGCAGTTGACCGGGTCTGGGGAAAAGGGAGAGGCTTTCAGCTGCTTTGCAAAAGTGGCCACATGGGCTCTGGCCACCAGGGCCAGCCACGGATGTGGCCCCTACCTGCTCGCCTGCCCCACTCCTAGCACTTGCACACCCGCCTGAACGCACATGATACAACCCTTGCCCATCTGCGTGTATCCAGAAGTGGCCCTTGGCAGAGCGTTGAGCTCACCCAAGAGGTCCAAGTGCCATGTGAACTATGCAATTTAAAGGGTTGACCCACACTAGATGTAACTGGACTCGTACGACTCTTTTTATATTTTTTTATACTTGAAATGAAATCCTTTGCTTCTTTTTTAAGCGAATGATTGCTTTTAATGTTTGCACTGATTTAGTTGCATGATTAGTCAGAAACTGCCATTTGAAAAAAAAAGTTATTTTTATAGCAGCGAAAAAAAAATACAGTTAAATGTATTATACATAATTTTGGAACCAAAGAGGCCAACAGATCAGTTTTAATTTTTATTAGATGGTGAGGCCATCTTTATGAGGTGGACGTTCTGAACAATCCCTTGAGTGGCCTGCCAGCGTTTCAGGGTATACATGGATTCTGTTTATTCAGTTTGATGTGTCTTTTCTATNTTTTGGAACCAAAGAGGCCAACAGATCAGTTTTAATTTTTATTAGATGGTGAGGCCATCTTTATGAGGTGGACGTTCTGAACAATCCCTTGAGTGGCCTGCCAGCGTTTCAGGGTATACATGGATTCTGTTTATTCAGTTTGATGTGTCTTTTCTATCCTTACACACCCAGAAGCTAGAGTAAGAACGACAATGGTAGAATGCAGGTGTGTATCCTTAAACCCCCCCCTTTATGTTTATTTAATAAAGCTCCCCTTAGGTTCTGTTTCATAATAATTTAAAACCAAACAATTTTTTTCCCATAGATTTGCTGTTAAAATATTTTACATTTGTGTACAGTTGAAGAAAATAAAAGATGGAGTGCCATGGGCTTCCTGCCTTGTGTGATGTCTGGGGTGGTGGGCTCCAGGCTGGAGAGGGCAGCTGGGGGGAGGGCGAGTCCAGGTGTCCGACTTTGAAGCCAGTGCCTCCCTGGGCCGCACCCGGCACTCTTTTGAGTCCTTGCCACAAGCTCGGATGTCAGGCAGAGTCTAGGAAAAATGGCAGGAGATCAAAATGAAGGACAATTAGCAAATTCATGAATTACACATTTGTTTACCCTTCTAGTCCCAAGACTAATTATGTTGCACCAGGGCCGAGTCTATTACCATTTGAAAGTGCCAGTGAAGCCCCCTGTCCCTGGGAGGAAATGTGAAATCTGAGAGGTTGAAGCTCACCTGACCCCGTGCCCATCTCCGTTTATTAATAGAGATGACTGCAACTGGGAAGAGGTTAATATCTTGGAATGGAAGCCAGAAGCAAGGCTTCCATCTATCCTGAGGATGCCAGTTGTCCTGTTGCTGTGGGGATTTTGGCAGGTGGTAGATTGGGTGGTGGTAGTAGTAACACATGCCCAGCTACAGTTGAAGGGATTCCTGGAGATAACTGGATGGTGTTATCAGGCAACCCTTGTGTCATACCTTTACGGGAAATGATTTCATCTTTGTTTCCTAGGGTTTGGAATCAGGCTCAGAGAGTTTCAGGGCTTACCTGAGGTCACACAGCCAGGACAGGCACCCTGGGCACTGGAGTCCAAGTGCCACGGCTGGTCCGCTTGTGTCCCTGGGAGGACTTTGGGGCTAAGGCCTTGCCTTCATCAGAGGCCCTCTGGGATCGGTGGGGCGGCAACTTGTGGCTTGAGGGGGTCATGTGGGATCTTCCCAGAAACCTCAGCATTTGAGTAGTGGGACCTTAAGGGGTTATATCTAACCCCATTAAGCAACAATGGGGAAGCTGAAGGGGCTCACTTCAATCCACATGGTCAGCTGGTGGCAGGAGGCAGCCTCTGGCCTCTGTCTTTTTCTATCCTTCTCTCGTTCAAGAGAGCTACTGTCCTGCCAGGCATTTGTCTGAGGGGTGAATTTGTTACCCTGTGAAATCTAGAGATGCTATGAAAATTAGTGGGGCCTAAGAACAAAATTTCATGAAGACAGGACTGGCCTGGGCACGTTAGGGTATGGAGGTTACCACCCAGCTGCCTGTGGCTCTGTGGTGGTCTCAGCCCTCAGCCCAGCCCCTACCCTGGCCCTGGCCCAGGAGTTTTTGTTGCAGCCTCCAAAAGGGGCAGCATGTGAGTCACTGGCGTGCTTCTGCTCTTTGGATGCTGAGAATCCCTGGGCACCCTCCTGGGTCACAGGGTGGCCTGTGGGTCCCACAGGAGCTCAGGAGATTCCCAGGACTTGAGGTAGGAGGCCAGCGGCTGGCATGCTCCTGAGGGGTGCCCTGCTGCTCTGAGCCGGCCTGTGCCTCTGTGGGGTCAGGGGCCCCTGGGGGATGGCAGGTGGCCCCCCTGTTCTCGTGAGGACAGACAGCAGAGCTGGGGCTTCTTCTCTGGGGGGGTCATGTGGCTTCCTTCCTGTGCATTTGTGGTCGTTTCCTCTCTGTTCCTTTTCTTCTGCCTGTGGCTCTTCCCCCATTTGCATCCCTTCTCTTCCCAGGGGCCTTGCTTAGGGTCCCACCTCTCCCCAGAGGTTCCCTGGAGCCCCCACGCGGCCCAGAGAGTGAGCCTCCCAAGCCGTCCCCTAGATCCAGTGCCCCTGACCCTGGTGCCTCCTGCTGTCCTTGCCTCTGTCCCTCGCTTC
Organism: Neotragus pygmaeus; assembly: GCA_006410875.1. Lineage (NCBI taxonomy): Eukaryota > Metazoa > Chordata > Mammalia > Artiodactyla > Bovidae > Neotragus > Neotragus pygmaeus. The sequence continues at coordinate 616,839 of SJYV01051493.1, read as the reverse complement.
CTTCTTCAGGCCAGCAGGCTCTTAGCCCCTCACAGGATCAGTGGGTCAGGCCAGGCCAGCCAGAGCCATCACTGCCAGCCCCACCTGCCTCAGATGTTTCCACGGGCCAGATTCGCTTTTCGTTGACCTTTAGCTGTGCCCTGAGCCCTCAGGGAACCAGTGGAGTCTGAGGGTGTGCAGGGAAGAGGGTCCCCCGCAGCTACCTCCCATTGTTTCTCCCCATTTCATAGACGGACAGACTGGTGGTCCAGGAAGCAGAGGCTCCAGGGGTTTCCGGTGACCCTTTCCTCTTCCAGCCCCTTTGGACATGACACCATGACTGCAGCGGAGGCTGATTCCCTGCCACAGATCCAGGAGGGGGCCCCTACACCAGGACTGGGCCCCCGACGCACCTGGAACTCAGGATGGCCTGCAGCATGCCCTCTGCAAAGTCCTGCGAGAACTCTTGCTGAGGACCCCCCAAGGGGCCTGGCAGCCTACCCTCCCAGGCCTCCCTCAAGGGCGAGAGGGGGCAGGGAGGCCAGAGGCTGCCGCCAAGCCACGGAGACGGCTGTGGGTTGAAGGAAGTGCGCCTTTGCAGGCAAAGAAGCTGAAACAAAACACCCTTCCTGTGGGCAGAGGCCCTGGGAGCAACCCCAGCCTGGTTACCAGGCTTTCAATGGGATGTTTGGAGCAAGTGACAAATTACCTGCAGGTCTTGCAGGAGGGGGTGAGTCTGCAGTACGCGAGGACTGGGGGAGCAGGGCGGCTGTGTGGGGGACCAGGGTGGGCGGTGCCTGGGGCGCTGGGCTGTGTGGGGAGTGGGGCTGGCTGTTGGTGGGAGTGGATGGGAGCTGGGGCGAGGCTGAGTGATGTGCCATTGAGCTGTGCCTGTGGGTGTGTCTCTGCTGAGCTGAGGTGAGTGTGAGACTGTGACTGTGGCCATGTGTGATCAGCTGTGTGTGAGTCTGCCCATCTTGGAGGCTGTGTGGGTGAGTGTGTGTGTGTGTGGTTGAGTGGAGATTTAGACTGTGATTGTGGGTGAGGTTGCATGGTTAGCTGTGTGTATTTCTTGCCATTTTCATTTTTTCCTTGTCAAAAGGTGGTGCGCCTGGCCCATTATACACTGTGACGGGGGTCGTGCATGTGTGCTCATTTGCCTCTCTTTGTGACGCCATAGGCTGTAGCCCGCCAGGCTCCTCTGATGCTGGAGTTCTCCAAGCAAGAATACTGGAGTGGGCTGCCATTTCCTCCTCCAGGGTATCTTGCGTCTTCTGCATTGGCAGGTGGATTCTTTACTACTGCGTGTGATGAGGGTCGTTACATATTTAAATCTGGGTTAGATCACCCTCTAGCTGGGCAAGTGCTGGGGGCTGGGGTGGGGGGGTGCAGACACCATTTCTGTAGCCTATATGTTTGTAGCCCCACTGCCCTCCCCTGGTCAGTAACAAGGAAGTCGCTGTGATGTCCCTGCAACCCCAAAGCTGGAGCACTTTAAAAGTAGAATGACACTATCTGGTCAGTCCTGTAGTCCTCAACAAACATTTCCTGTGTGCCTGGGTTTTTTTCATGCATTATTTCAATATAGTCCTCACAATAGCCCCGGGGTCGGGGGGAATAGGTAGCGTTATGGGCTTCCCAGGTGGTGCTAGTGGTAAAGAACCTGCTTGCCAATGCAGGAGATGTAAAAGATGTGGGTTCAAGCCCTGGTTTGAGACGATCCCCTGGAGGAGGGCATGACAACCCACCCCAGTATTCTTGCCTGGAGAATCCCATGGACAGAGGATCCTGGTGGGCTATACAGTCCATAGGGTTGCAAAGAGTCGGACATGACTGAAGTGACTGAGCATGCACACGTACCAGGGCTTCACTAGTGGCTCAGCGGTGAAGACTCTGCCGGAGACGTGGCTTCCATCCCTGGGCTGGGAAGACCCCTTGGAGAAGGAAATGGCCACCCAGTCTAGTTTCCTTGCTTGGAAAATCCCATGGACAGAGGAGCCTGCAGGGCTACAGTCCATGGGGTCTCAAGAGTGGGACATGACTTAGCGACAAACCCACCACATCTCCCTTTTATAGATGAGAAAGTTAAGGTTGAGGAAGACAGGCACTGCAGGTGGCAGGGCTTAGATTCGCTCCCAAGAGCTGTTTCCAAAGTCACTCACAGCTACTGGGCTGCTCAGGAAGGGCGGCAAACGTGGCTGGCTGGGGCCTCCCTGGGAGCGGGGAGAGGCGGGGGCTCAGAGTGTGCTTGGCTTTCAGTCGGGAGTACGCCACCTGCTCACTCACGCCTTGCCTCCACCCCGAGACATGCATGGCACCTGTGCATTGAACTGTTCCTCTCTGGGGGGACATCCCCATGCCCTCCCAGGCCAGGTGGCTGCTGGGCCTCTCCAAGGGGGAGGAGGTTGCCTGGAGTATGGGCTCAGAGCACCCCCAACCCTAGTTTTTTGATCCTGGCTTAACCTCTCAGTTTCCTCATCTGGAAAATGGGGACCATGACAGTGCCCGCCTTGGGCCCTGTCAGAGGGGTGTTGTGTGCATTAAGGTGCTTGGAACAGGCCAGGCTCCAGTGAGTGTGGGTTCATTGTTGCTGGTTTCTGTGTGTCAGCCCCTCTTCTCTGCCCGGAGGCTTCCCCAGGGCATTCTCTTTCATCCTGTATATTCTCTGTGTGAACATTCACAGAAGCTGACGATGACAATCATGATGCCGCCTAACAGCCATGGAGACCTTACTGCTTCTCTGTAGCCACCCTGCTGGGCAAATGACCTATGTCCATTTTAATGATGCAGAAGTTGAGGCTCAACGAAGAGCAGTGTCTTGCTTGAAGCCTAACAGTTATTCAGGGGCAGGTCCCTGTCTGGCCCCCTAGGTGCTGCCTTCAATTCCCTTCCATGTTCTCCAGAGAACCTCAGGGCTCTGGGGGCTGTGGCGGGTGGGGGCTGCTGTTGGCAATGTTCTGCACAGGCCTTGGAAGTGGGCCTGGCTCAGCGCATGGTGATTTGCAGCCCTCGTCTGGAAAGAGGGATGCGAGGGGCTGGGTCTGCCCCACTCCCCACCCTCCCTCCCCCCGTCACTTCTGCAGGGCCTTCAGGAGGAGCACAAATCAGGTCCCTGGGTCCCCAGGTGGTTGGATTCAGGCTGTGGAAGGGAAGCTCTTCTGGCCCCTGTGGGCACGCATATGTGTGTGTGTGAGAATCTGAGATGACATCTCCACCCCGAGGGAGCTCTGGGTCTTATGGAAAAAGCCCTGGGCCTCCCTGAGCCTGTAGCCTGGTTTCTAGGCCACTGGGGAACTCTCTCATTGACCTGAGGTTATCAAGCTCTGGGCTGGAGCTTTAGNTCTCCTCCCTGAGCCTGTAGCCTGGTTTCTAGGCCACTGGGGAACTCTCTCATTGACCTGAGGTTATCAAGCTCTGGGCTGGAGCTTTAGGGTGATTTCGTTTCTACAAGAGATAAGTCCCTGACATTCTTTCCCATTGGCAGATGAGGCTCCCAGGGGCTGCCTCTCATTCCTGGGGCCACAGAACTTCTGGCGGGTAAGCAGGTCACTTGCTAACCTGCCACCCTGGGAGAGGCTTCAGGAACACCTGGGCTCCTTTGAGGCTTCATCTTTCCCAGAGGGGTTCCAGCGACCCCTCAGCACAAATATCACAAATAGCCTTGGTCCAGCAGTCCAGGAGCCGCTCCCTGGTGGCCCAAGGCAGCCTTAGGCTCAGCTTTACCCCTGGGGCTTTTAGGTAAGTCCTGCCTTTGGAGGCCAGCTGGGCTGGTGCTGCCTGGGCCCTGCCAGGTGGCTGAAGGCAGGTCCTTTCACCTGACTGGTGGTGGCAGCCACAGGCCAGCACTGTGGTTAGGGGATCACAGCATGTGTGTGCTCGGTTGCTTCAGCTGCGTCTGACTGTGCTACACTATGGGCTGCAGTCTGCCAGGCTCCTCTGTCCATGGGATTCTTCAGGCAAGAATACTGGAGCGGGTTGCCGTGCCCTCCTCCAGGGGATCTTCCCGACTCAGGGATCAAACCCGCATCGCTTAAGTTTCCTGCATCGGCAGGCGGGTTCTTTACCACTAGCGCCACCTGGGAAGCCCAGGGGACTCACAGATTTTTTCCCCAAAACACACCCATGACCTTCTCCAGCTCCTCCCAGGTAGTGTGAGGAAAACTTGGCAGATTTTGTCACTCCTGTATAAAATCTGTTCAAGGCCACGTGGCTTTGGAAAGAAATCCGATGGCTAATGGGCTCACAGTGGCCCAGGTCTGGCCGCTCCCTGACCCGCTGGAGCGCCCAGGCCTGTCCTCATCCCCAGCGCTTGGGCTGCGATTACCACGCACCCCACCTCCTTCACCTTGGTGCCTCCCAGTTGTGCCAAGGTGCCTTCTTTGGCCAGAACGTGCTTCTCCTCCTCTTCACTTGGCTAATTGTGTTTCACCCTTCAGGGACCTGGCGTGGGAGTCCTGACTCCCAGTCTCACCTGCACGGTCACCGACTGGGTATACACCTGCCTCCTCCCCCACCAGGCTGCCACCCTGGACTCTAGGGCACCTGGAGTCTGCACCGTTCACACTGCCACTGATTTGAGGCTGGGGCAGATGTGCTATACACACACTTGGTACATGAGTGAAGGGACAGCGGTCCTGGGGTGAGAAATCCGACCCAGCTTACCCATTTCCCTGCTGGAACAACTCAGGCTAAAGCGGCCCTAGGCCGGGGAGAGGCTCAGCCCTGGTAAGGACCAGAAGCCGGCACTCCCGACCATGCCTTGTTACATGTCTCCCTGTTAAGGGCGCCCGTATGCCATGGCAGATTCAGGCAGTAGCATCTTCTAGTCTGTCATTTGCCCTGAGTGTTCAGACCTCAAGGTGAAGCTCAGCCTCACTCAGGAGCTGCCGCCGCCGCTACGGGGCCAAAAGCAGTGCCAGCCCGGGCGCCAATAAAGTGTCACCCTGGAGTCCCTGTTACTCCCTGGGAGTGTGGGCCCTGGAGCGGGCATCCTTCTTGCCCTGGTCGTCCACCCCATGAAGGTGTGGTTTGCTACCCGAGGGCGTTTCATATTCAGTTGCCAAGAGAAGAACTGATTAATAGGGGCCACTCCCCCCGTGGATGACTGTCCACTATTTTGGGAGCAATCACTGATGCGCCTGCCCGTGGGAAGAAGTGCACAGTCCAGAGGTGGCTTGGCAGGCCAGTCCACTGCCCAGGGCTGCCCGCTGCTCCCTGGAGGGACTGAGCAAGGTCTGGGGCAGGCCCTGTGTGCTATCTCAGAGTAAGAAAGCACTGTGGACTGGGATTCAGGCACTGGCCCAGGAGCAGACTGGAAGCTCCTTGAGGGCAAAGCACCCTCTGGCCGCCCGCGCCCCACCGGCCGGTTGCTTGGGCAGTGCTCTCTCCCCAGTGCCAGGAATGGTCCCTAGCACACACCAGGTGCTCAAGAAAGACTTGTTGATGGACGGTCTAATCCAGGCCCTGCCACTCAATTCTGTGCCCTTGAGCAAGCATCTTACTGTTTCTGGCTTTTTTTTTTTTTTTTTTTNGGGCAGTGCTCTCTCCCCAGTGCCAGGAATGGTCCCTAGCACACACCAGGTGCTCAAGAAAGACTTGTTGATGGACGGTCTAATCCAGGCCCTGCCACTCAATTCTGTGCCCTTGAGCAAGCATCTTACTGTTTCTGGCTTTTTTTTTTTTTTTTTCATTTGAAATTGAGTTGGACTAGATGGTTCATGCATTCATTCTTTTCTCTGACTTCGTTTCATAAGTGCCTCATAGGAGGTAGCATCCCAGTCTCTTTGAGGACTGCCACCTGCAGCCCCATGCGTCCCTGCTGTGACCAGCCACCATTCCCATCAAAGAGGCAGGGGCCCTGGAGAGTTTCCACAGCATTTGGAGGACTGGGGTCTCTGAGCTGGCTTCATGTCAGCTTCACCACTTACAGGACGATTCCATGTCCTTTGGTGCCTCTAGTCCTGGTGGGTGGATGTCGGGGGAGCATGGAAGGGGACAGAATGCTGCCTTTGCACAGGATTCTGACTCTTCTGCGCTCCAGGCTGGGGCAGCCCTCACCTCCTGCCTGTCCGGAGTGGGCAGGGGAGATGGCTGGTCTGGCATTAGCAAGGCCGGAGGTCGCCCCAGTGGTCTCCCCACTGGCGGCACACTTCAGGGTAGAAGTTCAGAAAGAAAGCTCCTGTTCTGTCTTGGTAAGGCAGGTCCTTCAACATTTAGTGTTTTGGGGCCTGTGGGTGGGGAGGATGTTGCTGAAAGCTGATGAGACCGTAGGACCGTGGAGAAGAGCGCCCAGGCTCTCAGTCTGCAGAGGGGAGCCCAGGGTCAGGCACAGCCCCACAGCAAATGGTGCTCAGCTTAGCAGCCCAGGACTTGCTCTGTGCACAGGATGACAGGGTCCCTCTGAAGCAGAGTATGGCCCCAGGCTGGGTCCTCACCCGGCACTGTGAGATGTGCGAGTGTGCACACGTTACTCAAGGACAGGAGGTCGGGCTGTGGGGTCATAAGGAGCCCCGCCTTCCAGAGGCGGCAGCTCCATCCAGGCGGGTGGCCCCAGGACACCTTGCTACAGGGTCCACTCTGAGCCCAGGGCTCTCTGTTCCTGTGGTTTCCCGAGAGGGCATGTAGGCCAGGGCTTGGAGGCAGTTAGGAGCCTGGGCCCACAGGCGGACTCCACTTTCCAGACTCCAGGTCCACCCTGTCCCAGCTGTGTGCCCTTGGGGTGGTTACTTAGCCTTTCTGTGTCTCTGTTTCCTCATCATGCAGTGGGACTAGTAATAGTAATTAGCTCACAGACTTGTGTAGGTTAAATGAGATAATAATCACAGCACAGACTTCCCTGGCAGTCCAGTAGTTAGTGCTTCCACTGAAGGGAAGTAAGAGGAACTAAGACCCACTGGTCAGAGACCTAAAGTCCCACAAGCCACACGGCCTGCCCCACCTCCCCCTTAAAAAATCCTAACAGCTGCCACTGACGGAGTGTGACTTAATGGAGTGCCTAAGCCCTTGACACACTTAACTCAATGGATCCAACACAACGCTTGGGGTTTTTATCATTTCTATTCCACAGATGAAGAAACTCAGGTGCAGACAGTGGAAGTGGCTTGTCCTCGGTCACACAGTGTGACAGGGAGGAGCTGGATGTTAACGCTCAGGTCCTGGCCCGTGGGGCCTGCTCTCTGATGGTCTCGTGAAGTCAGCAGCCATGGCGAGGGGGAAAATCTCCTGTCTTCCGCTACCTGCCCCAGGGCTTGGATAGCCCAGTTTAGCACTCACGGTCACCAGGGTGATCATGAGCTTCCTTCAAGGCTGAAGCTGAGACAGGGCTCTGGAGATGTGTTAGGAAAGAGTGAAGTGAGCAGCCCAGCTTGATTTACCCTGGAGTTCACACTCTCTTATTTCTGATCGTTAGTCCCAAATCTCAGCCTTTAGCAGAGGCACCATGGATTCCCGCTGCCATCAGTATGGGCCGAGGAGCCAGGTGAGGGTTGGTGAGCAATGCCAATAGGTGCCAGGGCCAGTGCCTGCTTGGCTCACTGGTGAAGGCTTTTCATCATGGAACCAGGTCCTAACTCTAACCCTGAGCTGGAGGAGCATCCCGCCCTTGTTGGTACAGTGGGACCTGGTGTCTTCCCAATGCCCCTGCCATCAATTCCAGAACAGAGTTTGGTAAGCCACAGCCAGGGGGAAAATCTGCAAGCTCAGAATGGGTTTTTTGTTTGTTTGTTTTTTCATTTTTAAATGATTGCAAACAAATCAGTGGAAGAATAATATTGCATGACATGAAGACTGTATGAAATTCAAACTTAGTGACAAAGTTTATGTATTAGAAAAGACCCTGATGCTGGGAAGGATTGAGGGCAGGAGGAGAAGGGGATGACAGATGATGAGATGGTTGGGTGGCATCACTAACTCAATGGACATGAGTTTGAACAAGCTCTCAGAGATGCTGAAGGCCAGGGAAGCCTGGCATGCTGCAGTCCATGGGGTTACGGAGTCGGGCACGACTGAGCGACTGAACAACAACATGTTAAGTTGTGCCAGAGGTGTGGCCTGCAAAGCCTGGAATATTGAATCTGACCTTTTATGGAAAAGGTTTGCTGACCATCCTTGGCTGGTCAGATGTCCCAGGAGGCCACAGTATTCCGCCTCCCGTCCTCCCTGTGGGAGCCCTTACTGCAAGACTATCCCGCCCCCAGGGCCCCTAGTGCTGATCGGGGCAGAGGTGGACACGTGGCACCAGCCAAGATAATCACAGTTGGCTGAATGTTGACATGCACTGTGAGGGAGGGCCCTCCTGGACATTTATATCAGCAGGTCCTGGGGGGTCAAGCGGGCACTAGTGGTCCCTCAGAGCCCAAGTGGCGCCTAGTGCAGGAGCAGGGAGGAGGTTGGTATTAAAACCAACATCACTGCCTCACGCCCATGGATGGCTGCCATCAAAACTCCCAGAAGATAATAAGTGTTGGTGAGGCTGTGGAGAAATCAAAACCCTTGTGCACTGTTGCTGAGAATGTGCATTGCTGCAGCCACTGTAGAAAGCAGTATGGCTGCTGCTGCTGAGTTACTTCAGTCGTGTCCGGCTCTGTGCGACCCCGTAGACGGCAGCCCACCAGGCTCCCCCGTCCCTGGGATTCTCCAGGCAAGAACACTGGAGTGGGGTGCCATTTCCTTCTCCAATGCATGAAAGTGAAAAGTGAAAGGGAATTTGCTCAGTTGTGTCCGACTCTTCATAACCCCTTGGATTGCAGCCTACCAGGCTCCTCCATCCATGGGATTTTCCAGGCAAGAGTACTGGAGTGGGTTGCCATTGCCTTCTCCAAGCAGTATGGAGGGCCCTCAAAAAAGTTAAAAATAGATCCAGAAATTCTACATCTGCGTATATACCTAACAGAAGAGAGCAGGGTCTTGAAGAGATAATTGTACATCATGTTCATAGCAGCATCATCACAAGAGCTAAGAGGTGGAAGCAACCCAAGTGTCTATCAACAGAGGAATGGATAAACAGTGTATAGAAAAGGGAATAGGATTCATTTTTAAAGAGGAAGGAAATTCTGACACAGGCTACAACACGGATGAACCTTGAGGACATTATGTGAAGTAAAATAAGCCAGTCGCAAAAGGCAAGTACTGGGTGATTCCCCTTACATGATGTACTTAGAGAAGTCACATCCATAGGGACAGAAAGCAGAAGGGTGGGTGCTGGGGAAAGTGAGGATGTGGAGTGTTTTAATGGGGACAGAGTTTCAATTTTGCAAGATGAGAAAGTTCTGCAAAGGGACAGGGGTGATGGTTGCATAATTACTTAATGCCACTGAATTGTACATTCGAAAATAGGAAAGATGGTGCATTTTATGTCATACATATGAAATGAAGTGAAAGTGTTAGTCTTTCAGTCATGTCCGACTCTTTGCAACGCCATGGACTGTCGTCCACCAGACTCCTCTGTCCGTGGAATTTCCCAGGCAAGAATACTGGAGTTGGTTCCCATTCCCTTCTCCAGGGGAACTTCCTGACCCAGAGATCCAACCTGGGTCTCCTCCATTGCAGGTGGATTCTTTATCGTCTGAGCCACCAGGGTTATAAATATTTTACAACAATTAAAATTTAAAAACAAACAAACAAACAATGCCGCAGCAGGAAAGTCCTCTCCCGTGGGAAGCCCTGTTTAAGGCCTCCCTGGCAACAGATGTAAGCGTTTTCTAGCCTCACTGGCTACACCTCCTGTCCGGGGGCCCATTGCTCAAGGCTCACCTTGCCTTGGCCTGCCTCACCTGTGAGGTATCCCTGTTAGGGAGTGGGGTGTGTGGACCTGTTGCTTCAGGTTTCAGGTCTCACCTGGAACAGACTCTGGGAGCAGATGTCACAACAAGCCTCAGAGCCCCTGGAAATGCGGCTAGAGGTGGCCTCTGAAGAAGCGGGTGGTCTGAGGAGCCCCCCAAGAGAAGCTTGGTGTCCCATGGAGGATGCCGGGCTGCCTAAGGCTGGGCCAGCTCCAAGAGGAGCCTGGCCCAGGCCGCCTGGTTGGCTACAGACCGCAGGACTCAGAGGTGCACCTGGGCCTCGTCTACAAAGGCCGCCACCTTCCCAGCACAGGCCAAGAGGGGCACGAGACTCCCAGGCTCGGAGCGTGTCCCCTTGGCCAGGCACAGGACGGGCATTCCCCACCTCCCTTGACTCTGCAATAACCCAGTAGGAGGCAGGATCCTTGAATTCCTGCCTGGCACTTAGCNCAGTATGGAGGGCCCTCAAAAAAGTTAAAAATAGATCCAGAAATTCTACATCTGCGTATATACCTAACAGAAGAGAGCAGGGTCTTGAAGAGATAATTGTACATCATGTTCATAGCAGCATCATCACAAGAGCTAAGAGGTGGAAGCAACCCAAGTGTCTATCAACAGAGGAATGGATAAACAGTGTATAGAAAAGGGAATAGGATTCATTTTTAAAGAGGAAGGAAATTCTGACACAGGCTACAACACGGATGAACCTTGAGGACATTATGTGAAGTAAAATAAGCCAGTCGCAAAAGGCAAGTACTGGGTGATTCCCCTTACATGATGTACTTAGAGAAGTCACATCCATAGGGACAGAAAGCAGAAGGGTGGGTGCTGGGGAAAGTGAGGATGTGGAGTGTTTTAATGGGGACAGAGTTTCAATTTTGCAAGATGAGAAAGTTCTGCAAAGGGACAGGGGTGATGGTTGCATAATTACTTAATGCCACTGAATTGTACATTCGAAAATAGGAAAGATGGTGCATTTTATGTCATACATATGAAATGAAGTGAAAGTGTTAGTCTTTCAGTCATGTCCGACTCTTTGCAACGCCATGGACTGTCGTCCACCAGACTCCTCTGTCCGTGGAATTTCCCAGGCAAGAATACTGGAGTTGGTTCCCATTCCCTTCTCCAGGGGAACTTCCTGACCCAGAGATCCAACCTGGGTCTCCTCCATTGCAGGTGGATTCTTTATCGTCTGAGCCACCAGGGTTATAAATATTTTACAACAATTAAAATTTAAAAACAAACAAACAAACAATGCCGCAGCAGGAAAGTCCTCTCCCGTGGGAAGCCCTGTTTAAGGCCTCCCTGGCAACAGATGTAAGCGTTTTCTAGCCTCACTGGCTACACCTCCTGTCCGGGGGCCCATTGCTCAAGGCTCACCTTGCCTTGGCCTGCCTCACCTGTGAGGTATCCCTGTTAGGGAGTGGGGTGTGTGGACCTGTTGCTTCAGGTTTCAGGTCTCACCTGGAACAGACTCTGGGAGCAGATGTCACAACAAGCCTCAGAGCCCCTGGAAATGCGGCTAGAGGTGGCCTCTGAAGAAGCGGGTGGTCTGAGGAGCCCCCCAAGAGAAGCTTGGTGTCCCATGGAGGATGCCGGGCTGCCTAAGGCTGGGCCAGCTCCAAGAGGAGCCTGGCCCAGGCCGCCTGGTTGGCTACAGACCGCAGGACTCAGAGGTGCACCTGGGCCTCGTCTACAAAGGCCGCCACCTTCCCAGCACAGGCCAAGAGGGGCACGAGACTCCCAGGCTCGGAGCGTGTCCCCTTGGCCAGGCACAGGACGGGCATTCCCCACCTCCCTTGACTCTGCAATAACCCAGTAGGAGGCAGGATCCTTGAATTCCTGCCTGGCACTTAGCTGCTGCCACGCTCTGGACCAAGGGGCTTGAGGAGGTAGGAAGGAGCCTGGGACCTCACCAGCGGGGCTTTTGAGTTGCAGAGGCCTCGGAGGAGTCTGCCAGAAATGCTTGGCGTCCACCCCCTAAATGCTTTAGTGAAACTGCCTTGCTTGAGCTCTTATAGGAAGGCCCTTAGCAACTGCTGGGCAGAACCCAGAGGAGCGGGCAGTACCAGGCACAGTGCCTGATGATGGAGGGCTTTCTGGGTGCTAGACATGGTCAGAGATGCCTGTTTGAAACACCTCCTATCACCCACTTGCAGTCCTTTGTGTCCTGAGAGGGTCCTGTGGGATCCCACAGGAGGGCAACTAATCCTGTCCAGAGGCTGGGCAATGGGGTTATCAGGGAAGTCTTCATGGAGGAGGTGGTCCCTGAGCTGGGTCTTGTAGGACAAGTGGGAACTGACGAGAAAAGGAAGGCAGAGGGAAAGATATTCTTGGAAGCAGATGCAGAGAGAGAAAAGGTACGGAGCACATGGGCTTGGCTTTCAGGGCTCTCTATTGCCCAGGGTTCCCTCACCCCAACCCAGGCCTCCAGAAGGCTGCTTTGACCAGGGGAAGAACCCACAGCACCCCAGCCTCTCCCATTTCTGTTCTAACTCCTCTCCACCCACACTCCCTCCGTGGGGTCTTGATTTATCAGGCCCTGTAACAGGATAAATTGATTTCAAGAGGGCCTCTTTCAAGGGACAATCATATTTTCTTTTTTAAAAAGGGATATACTTCACTGGTGGTTTCATTATCATTATTGTAAGATAGTTTCACTGAAAGAATTAGGAAAATGAAAAAATAAAAGAAAGGCTATTTAAAAAATCACCTTAACCCCAACAATCAGAGTGCCCACAGGTGATGTGTTGATGTACTGACTGTGTACGTAGGTATAAGGGGGACTTTCCCACGAATAGTATAGGATAAACTTTCCCCTATGCAGCTGAATATGCTGTCCAAAGAGCATTTTGATGGCCATCTCTTAGTTTAGGACCCTTTCGTCTATTGCTGGATATCTAGATTTTCTCCTTTGCAAATGATGCTGTGATGAACACCTTGGAATAATTGTGCTGTCCGTGGGCAAGCTCATAGGCCTGCAGGAACGGAGCTCCTGATGGCAGGCAGCAGGCTACCAGGGCGCCTGGGAACAGAGCTTCCACGGTGCTAATGTGAGACAGGGCTCCTGGGGTTTTGCTCAAACTGATTCTGCTAAGTGGATCTGGGGTAGGGCCAGAGGTTTTTTTACAGTTCTAACAAGTTCCCAGGTGAAGCCAATACTTGGAGGGGCACGTCCTTGAAGTCCTCCTTGAGGCCACTGTGCTCTGGGGAAGGGCCTTAAGCCAGGGGCAACTTTCTCTGCTGCCCTTGGGACGCACAGGCCCTTGGGCATTTGTCTGAGGCTCCCAGGCATGTTTGCAGCCACTCTGTGCTCCTGAAATGGTTCTCCCAGAGCTCTCAGCCCCCTTGGGGGCCCCCAAGGTCTCCACATGCCAGCATCATTCGGGCGCCACGGTCTGTAGAGGGCCAATGCTGGCTGTCATTGCCTTTCTTCAGCCCCGGGGGCCCACAGAGGACCCACATTTTCCCATTAGTGAAGCAGGCTGATGCTAGGTCCCACTTCACGGATATACTAAGACGTTCCACCTGTGGTGAGTAGTTCTCTGCAAGTACTCAGCATTGGTGCTTTCAGTGCTGAGGCATCAGGTGGCCGAGGACAGGGTGTAGGCAGAACCGCTCGCTCTGACTTCCTGTGTTGTTCCTTCACCTCCTGTGTGTCCTCAGGCTCCTCTGTGACCCCTCCCTTTACCTCTCAGCTTCTCAGGAGTGTCCCCGGGTGCCCATGCTGCGGAAGGGCCAGAGACACAGGGGCCAAGAAAGCAGCCGTGGTCCCCTACCTTCCCCTGTTCATGAAGGGTGGCAGACAGGAGTGAGCAAGAAACAGTAACACATAGCCGCACAGTCTGAAGCTTCGGATGAGGTGGTCAGGGAAGCTGTGCCTTCGAGAGGCCTGTTCAGCTGAGTGTGAAGAAAGACGCTTATAATCACAGGAGAGGCTGTGTCAGGGTGGGATGTGCAGAGCTTTCCAGACGAGGAAACCGCATGTGCCAAGGCCCTGAGGCAGTCAAAGTTTTGACATCTTGGGGGAACTGAAAGATGCCAAGTGGGGTCAACGTGAGGGGAGTGGGGAGAGGACACAGCCCTGAGGTTAGGGGGTGGGGCCAGGGGTGGAGGGAAGCTCTGTGTGACTAGGCAAGACTCTGGAGGCAGGACAGGCAGGACATGGCAATGGAAGGGAAGCCTTAGGACCACGAAGCCTGGGGCTCTACTGTGGACAGGGAGACAGGGGGACCGAGCAGGAGGCCCGGCTCTCCTGGCTGCAGGGCAGGGTCTTGGGGCAGGCCCAGGAAAGCATCTCCATTGTTCCCGCCCTCCTGGCACCCTGTGGGGCTGAGGCCGCCCTGGAGCCAGGCTGCTGAACAAGCTGAGGCTGAAGGCCTCCCTTCTGGGGGGCTGGGAGGTGGGGGAGGGTCTCCACCCCCATCTCACCCTCTGGCTGATGGAGGACAGAGCCTTCTATTGGCCAGAAGTGCAGGCCCAGGTTGGATGGCCTCGGGTGTGGGGGTGCTGAGTGGTGGCTGGGCCACTTGCTCGAGGCGTCTGGAGGAGGAGCAGTGGCTGGGGAGAGCTGGGCGGGGCTTTTGAGATTCCTTCTGGGTGTGGTTGCTACAGGCCTCCTGACAGTTTTGAAACTCACACAATGATGAGAGAAGTCGAGTTTTCTGTGCCGAGGCTGTGGTCAAGAGGCCAAAGTGCAGTCTGGGACACAACAGGAGTACAGTGTGGAGGTGCGGGGCCACAGGCAGCACAGTTGGCAACGTGCAGAAACTACGAGTGTGTGTGTGTGTGTGTGTGTGTGTGTGTGTGTGTGTGTGTGTTGTATGGGAGGTGGTCTGGAGGTGGCTCCAATGGGCAGTTCCAGCCGAGTCCCCTGAAAGTTCCAGGGCCATGAGGGATGTGTATTCTCCAAGCCACTTTCCCGGAAGGCAGATTCTGGTTTGAGCTGTCTGATTTCCTTTGCAGAGAGCATTCCCTGCAGCCTGCCTACAAGGTTAGGATCCATGTAGGTGCTGATGAGTAAGGGAGAGTGAGATGGGCCACGGAGACCCACCAGAGCTGGCCCCAAACACTGAGAAGGCCTTGCCAAGCCCTGTGCCTGGATCTCATCACAGAGGTCTCAGGAGGTATGCAGCAGTGAGGCCCAGAGACAGCACGTGACTCCCCCAGCATCACACAGCTACCGGAAGACCAGCGGAAATAAACCCAGCTGCCAAATTCAAGGACACTCCACAGATCAGGGGCCCCTAGAATCTGTGCTCCCGCCCTCCTTCCCTTCCCTTTCTCCCCTTCCATCCTCATTACTCAAGAAACAAATTATGTGAACATCACTACAAGGCCGGCTGTGCCCTCAGAAATTCCTAACCCCTGAGCGTCTCCTCCTAGGGGCGGGGGCCCTCCGCCTTCGGAAGGCTCGTGGGTAGACTTGTGAGGAGCTATTTCTAAGGTAGGAAAAGAAAAAGTAGATCACAGAGCCCTGGGGAAGGACAGTGGTTGGCACAGAAAATAAGTGATAGCGTCAGCAGGCGGGCGGGCTGGGGGCTCCCCACCATGGCTGGGATGGGGGCATTTCTGGGGCTTCAGGGACTGAGGCAAGGCTTGTCCTGGGAACGTGGTTCCTGAGTGCATGAGCTCAGACAGGCACTACAGAGGGCCTGGGGTCTGCCTGTGGCCCGGGGGCCACGCACACTAATCGAAATGGGGTATCTGTCTGTCTGTGGAGCTGAATGTCTGCCTTACTCATCCAGGCCCTGAGTCACCTCGTTTCAAAATGCTGCCCAGTTCCTGGAACAGAGTCGAGCACCAGTGGGTGGGCCTGAGTCATTTCTGCCACTGGGACCTGCCTGCATCTTGAACCTGGTGAGGCACCAGGGGCCCAAATGGGTCAGCCTCAAGGGCTCAGAGAAGCCCCGGTGATTCAAGGATGTTTCAGCCTCTTCAGAGGCCAAGAGTGGGTGATGCTGGCTGCAGGGGGAAGGGGCGGGGGTGGAGTGTGAGGATATCCAGGGTGGGCCCCAGAGGAATCGCTCTGTTTCTGCTGGGTAGTGGCTGGATGAGACATGAGGGAGGAAGAGGAGAAGCAGGTAAAGGAGGGGTGGGGCAGGAAAGGGGTGAATGGATTGGCTGGCACTGGAGGGCCCAGTATAGTACATATAGCTTTGGGGTCCTAAAGCTACTGCATGAAGGATCCCATCTAAACCATTGCCCAAGACTGTGAGTTTGGGCAAGAGACATGCCTCTTTGAGCCTTAGTTTCCACACCTGTGAAATGGGATAATGATAGCCGTATTGGCCTTGTCAGGCTGGTGAAGTGTGCAGCACAGAATCAATGCCCAGCAAGAGGTGTAGTTCTCATCAGCATTACTGTGTCACACAGAGCAGGACACGACTGAAGCGACTTAGCAGCAGCTGCAGCAACATTGTAACCAGAAGACAAGGACATGGGTCCGAGAAGCTCTCAGGAGAGAGCTCTGGCATATGTGTGTAGGGGGTTGGCTGCCCTCACCCTGGGGACGCACACACAGCAGCAGAGGCTGGGAGGAGCTGGGGTTGCCTGAAAAGAGTGTGGGACGAAGGAGGAGGGTGGAGGAAGGGATTCTGTTACCATTTAAGGCTCAGATCGATTGAAAAGACACCTGGGCAGGTTTCATGCCTACCACCCCCAGCGCCAGGGCCATCCCTCAAAGGAGTCCAGAGCTGTTAGTTTTTTTAAGTTGTAAGAGCATTATGGAGGAGAAATTCACATACCATACATGTCACCTACCTAAAGTGTAGAGGACCTAGGGTTTTAGAGGTCCATCCTCTAAGTCATTGGTTTTATTTCGATTTTTTTTCTCTGTAAACTTATAACCTGCTTTCCCCCATTTCGATTCCTGTGAGCTATGCCAATAAATTTTGCCATTATTTTTTAAAAAGTATGAACTCCAATGGTTTTTAGCAAACTCTTAGAGTTGTATAGCCATCACTACCATCAATTTTAGAACATTTTCATCACCCCAAAATCCTGTTCCAGTTATTCCTCTTTTCCCCCTACACCACCCCCAGCCCAAGGCAACTGCTAACCTCCTTTCTGTCTCTGGATTTACCTATCATGGACTGTTCACATAAATGAACATGTGCAATATGTGGCCTTTCGCAGCTGACTTCTTTTGTTGAGCTTATTTTCAAGTTGCACCCATATTGTAGCCTATATTATATCTATATTGTCAGAAATTCATTTTTGTTCTATAGCTGAATAACATTCATGGTGTGGATAAACCACATCTCCATCCATTAATTGGTTGATAGACACTTGGATCGTTTCCACTTTTTGACTGTCATGAAGAATGCTGCTATGTAGAAGTTTTTATGTGGACACATGTTTTCAGTTTTCTTGAGTGTATCCCCAGGAGTAAAGTTGCTAGATCATATGGTAACTCTGTGTTCAACTTTTTGAGGCCCTGCCAAACTGTTTTTGAAAACGGCTACACCACTTACAAGCCTACCAGCAAATCAGGATTCAATTTATCTACCTCTTTGTCAATATCTCTTTTTGATCACAGTTATACAGGTGGGCATGATGCGGTACCTCACGTGGTTCTGATTTGCATTTCCCTAATGGTTAGTAATGCTGAGCATCTTTAAAAAGCTATTCACTATTTTGTTTTATGTTTTGGTT
This sequence comes from Neotragus pygmaeus, assembly GCA_006410875.1. NCBI lineage: Eukaryota > Metazoa > Chordata > Mammalia > Artiodactyla > Bovidae > Neotragus > Neotragus pygmaeus. The sequence continues at coordinate 599,425 of SJYV01051493.1, read as the reverse complement.
GCGCTGGGTCTAGTTTTCTAGTTGCGGTGAGCCAGGCCACCTCCTAGTTGTGGTGCCTGGAGCTACTCACTGTGGTGGCTTCTCTCGAGGTGGGGCACAGGCTCTGGGTACATGGGCTTCTGGAGCCACAGCTCACGGTCTCAGGAGTTGTGGTCTGGGGGCTTAGTTGTTCCAGCACGTGTGGAATCGTCCCAGATCAGGAATCAAACCCTTTTCCCCTGCAGGCAGATTTTTCTCCACTGTACCACCAGGGAAGTCCCGAAGTTGAGCATCTTTTCAAGTGCTTATTGATCATTTGTATATCTTCTTTGGAGAAGTGTCAATTCTGATCCTTTGCCCATTTTTAACTTGGATTATTTGTCTTTTTATTATCGAAGTGTAAGGGTCTTCTATATATTTTGGATGTAAGTTCCTTATAAGACCTGTTTTGCAAGTATCTTCTCCCATTCTGTCCCCCTCCTGCCACTTTATTGATGGTGCTCTTGGAAGAAGAAAGCTTTAAATTTGGATGAAATTTATGTATTCTTTTGTTATTTGTGCTTTTAGGATCATATATAAGAATACATTGCCTAATCCAAGACTTATACTTATGTTTTCCTCATCAGAGTTTTATAGCTTTAGCTGTAACATTTAGGTCTTTGGGTTGATTTTTGTATATGATATGAGACAGGGGCCCAAGTTCATTCTTTTGCATGTAGATAGACAATTAGCACCAATTGTTGAAAGACTCTTCTTCTCGCATTGAATTGTCTTAGCACCCTTTTCGAAAATCAGCTGTCCAGAACATCAGGAGTTATTTCTGGACTGCCAGCTCTCTCTCTTTCTCTGCTCTATACGTTTATTCCTGCTCGAGAAGCAAACTGTCTTGTTTACTGTTGCTTTGTAGTAAGTTCTGAAATCTGGAAACGTTAAGTCTTCTAACTTTGTTTTGTTTTTTCTGGGTCCCTTGAATATCCATATGAATTTTAGGATAAGCCTGTCATTTTCTGTAAAGAAGCCAGCTGCAATTTTGACAGGGACTGCATTGTATCTGTGGATCAATTTGGAGAGTGCTGTAATCTTAACAATATTAAGTCTTCTAATCCATAAATGTTGGATTTCTTTCTATTTGTTTAGACAGTCTTTTACTTCTTTTAATACATTTTTATAGTTTTCAGAGCATACATTTTTTTATTTCTTTTGCTACATTTATTTGTAAGTATTTTATTTTTTTATACTCTGTTGTAAATCTAACTGGATTTTTATTTTAAATTTTTCTTAATTGAAATTGTTTATTTTTGTTGTTCATCTCTTAGGATTTTCTATATAAAAGAGCATGTCATCTTCATATAGAGATAGCTTTATTTTTTCCTTCAAAGTTGGTGGCCTTTTATTTCATTCTTTTGCCCAAGTACCTTGGCTAGGCCCTTCAGGACACCTGCTTTTGCACAGAAAGAGGGTTCATCTGGGCCCACACACCCTCTGTCCTCACAGTTCTGGGCTGCCCCAACCAACCCCTAGGATCCCTGGGGAGCTCCAGCTCCTCACCCCTGCCCTCTCCCTGGCCTCTGACCTCATACCTTCCCCCACCCTCACCCCATTCCTTTGCATTTATTTTTTTGGTTGCACCACACAGAATGCAGGATCTTAGTTGCCCAACCAGGGATTGAGCCCACACGCCCACACTGGTATCATGGAGTCTTAACCACTGGGCTATGAGGGAGAAAAAAGTCCCTATTTTTTTTTTAACTTCAGGGAATGTACTAGCTCAGTGTGGACCTGCTATGATGTAAATATCCTGACAGTCTCCAGGATCTCCCAAGCCTGGGTCATCCTGGGTTAAGGGAAGGTTAGTAAGTTTCTTCCCTGCAGTATTTGTCAGAGTCTTCATTGTATTATGTCCTCTGGGTGCTTTCAAGATGGGACTGACACTGTGTTTCCCCACTCAGCTGGACTAGGGGACTGTGCTCTCCTTGTGGAATCTCCATGGCCCAGAGATGCCCATGTCTCACCTTGGGAAATACTAGCCTTATGGCAGGTCTCTGGGCTCAAACCCTTACCTTCTAGCCTGGGAGAAGCCATACTGGGGCAAGGATCAGCTCTGTCATCAAGAGAAAATCTAATGGCTTGGAAAAGAGCAAGGAGTCAACAAAATTTCCAACCAGGCATCAACACTGGGGAAAGACCAGTTTATTGGGGAAAAAGCGGAACGAGCAGAAGGATGCCACTTGTGAGAGTGTATAGCATGCACACACACACATGCACGCACACACATGCACACACACACATGCACGCACGCACATGCACGTACATGGAGTTCTGTGTTTCCTGTGGACCCATGTTCACATATAAAAAGAATAATGATAACCAACAAGGACCTACTGTGTAGCACAGGGAACTACTCAATATCTTATACGAACCTGTGTGGGAAGCGAATCTGAAAAAGCGAATATATGTACTTACAATGGAATCACTTTGCTGTACACCTAAAACTAACACAGCATTGTAAAGTAACTATATTTCAAGAAAACTTTTTAAAAATAAAAAGAAAGGTTTAAAAAAAGAGTGAAAGAAGTCTGAATGACTCCACTTCCAATGCCTACAATTCTCTCTGGGGCTGGGAGTTGAAGGGGCTCAGATGGGTTTGCTGTCTGAGGGGGTTATCTATGTCTAGTATGTTATCACAAGGAATGGACTCATAAATTTACTTGCAAAACATATAATTACAATGTAAAAAAATATTAAAGAAAAAGGAAAGTCTCCAGAGTCTGGCAGGCAGAACCACTGCAATGACATATCACCCCCTGCCTTTAGGTCTAGAGCATGCAAACCCTCCCTGGGATCTGGTCCCTGCAAAGCCTGTGCCTAGCTAAACCTGGATAGTCCCAGGGCAGCAGAGGAGCCCTTCATGGAAATAGAGACTTTCCCTTTGATATGGGGGGGGGGAAAACTG
>SJYV01051493.1:584637-595451 GCA_006410875.1 Neotragus pygmaeus | reverse complement strand
CCAAGCCTGCTGGGGTGGTGGGAGGCACGGTTAAGGTTGGGAGGGAGAGTATCTAGTAATATATGGCTTTAGAGGAGACAGTGCTTGGGCCAGGTCCTGAAAGGTGAGCTGGAGTTATCCAGGTGAAGGAACAAAATTCTGAGTAGAGAGAACAGCAGAGACAAAGGCTCAGGAATGTTAATAATAATGAAAACAGTAGCAAGTGCATATAGTGCTTACAAGTGTCAGTCTCTGCTCCAAACTCTTTAAATAAACTTCAGAGCAATATGATGTGGTAGGTCCTTTAGTGTCCCAATTTACATATGGGAACGCTGCAGCAGAGAGGTTAGGCAATTTGCTGAAGGTCACACAGCAGGCAGTGAGACCTGAGCTCTTGATCACTGTGCTTCTTGTAAATAGTGGGACTTGTGTGAGAAGGTACGAGAGAGGTGCAGTTAGAATAGTGACAAGGGGCCCCAGCTGGGACCAGAGGAGGGGACAGGCCCTCTGGCCCTGAAAGGGGAGATGTCCCTTCTCTGTGGGGGCTGTGTGTGTCCTATCTACAGGTACATTGTTCCCAGCTCAAAGTAGCCAGCAGGGGAGAGGGCCAGAAGTGAGGGAGGTGTCACAGGGGGAAAGTAAAGCCTCCTGAAGTGGCATGTGAAGCAGCAGGAAGCAGAGTTCCCAGAAGACACCTGTGAGTCTGGGGTCCACGTGGGGCCACGAAGCAGAGAAAGGCCCAACTTGCCCAGTCAGAGCCCCTGGATAGGGGGAAGCAGCCTCCTGTCACAGAGAGTATGGCAGTCTCGTGACCTTGTGTCCTACTGGGCTGGCATCATTGCCCAGAGCCAGGATGTCAAAGCAGAAATCCAGGGTCCTTCAGGCCCCCCGGGTGCCTGCTGGGAGAGGGAGGCAAATGTGGGTGGGCCCAGGCTTATTTGCTCACCTGTGAAATGGGAAGAAAAACTTCCAGCAAATCCTCGTGCAGGGCTGCTGTGTAGCCAGCAGGGGAGTGCCAGTGGCTGTGACCACACTTAGGAGCACAGGAGAGCCGGGACCCCCGAGAAGCTCAGAGGCAGGGATCTGGGGCAGGCAGACCCTAGGGCCCCCACAAGATGGGCAGTGAGGAGGCCCCTGCTTAGAAATCCTGTGCAGCTCTTCCACCGAGGTCAGGAGACAGCCAGCTCTGCACACTTGTCACGCTGTCCCACTGAATCCCCACAGCAACCCTGCCAAGGTGGCCTTCTTGTCCGAAGCACTGAGGGGGGTGTGACTTGCCTGTGGTCATCAGGCTTGGTGACTGCGCTTGGATCCTGGGGCTGGGAGACCCCAGTGCTCCACAGGGGGTGCTCCCTGGACTCCCCGGGAGGGATGGGATGTCTTGGGGACATCCCACTCCTGTCCAGGAACTTCCTGGAAGTAGCACCCACCCCATGGGACATTCCTGAGACTGAAGATGGGCTTGGGCTGATGTCTTTGTACTTTGGATGGCGTCATTCTTTTTTGCTGAGAGCTGGTTCCCCATCTAAGATGCCTACCCTCCAGGACCAACTATGGCAAGCTGAGAATTTGGACAGTGCGAGTGCCTGGGCCACTACTTTGGGGGCATCTCCTAAAGGGGATGTCCCTCAATGGTCCCCTCCCTGACTCAGCTCCCTGAGGAGAAATCACCCCAAGTCCCTGGGCCCCTTGAAGATTTGACAAGGTGGGGCCGCCCAGAGGAGGAGGCTGCCCTGGCTGGCTGCCCACCCGGCCCCATTGCCTCCTCAGGTAGCCCCTTATCACTGTTGTGTCTTGCTGTTGACCAGGGGCTTCTCTGCCTCCCACTGCAGCTGGGCACTGGCCAGGGCCAGCAACAGCTACCCTTTACCCCAGATCCTTATCGGGTTCCTCCACTCCCTCACCATCGTGCCCAATCTCAAGGCCTGGAGAACTCACTCATGCATCTCCTCGAACGGCAGAGCTCTAAGCACTTCCAAAGAGCCTGATGCCACCTGGTCCCAGACCCCAGACTCACTTGGTTGCTGCCTGGCTGAGAGGGCCGGCTGAGAGGCCGGGGCAAACTGGGTGTCCCTATGCATTCCCATAGGAGGCATGGGCACTGGGGTTCTTCCTGGCAGGGTTGACTCGAGGGAATGAGAGGGCAGTAGGTCCCCCAGCCCTGCCGCTTCCCTCGTGGCTGGGTGAAATGTCTTAGATCTGGTTCCCACCCCTGCCCATCAGTGCCCTGTGAGCTCCAGACCCTTCCTGCAGCCCACAGAGATGCTCTGGGCCAGCAGATCCAGTACCTGGCTGGGTACCGCCCCTCTCTGGCCAGCTGTGTGTGGGGCAGCTCAGCCACTGCCCTGCTGTGTGGTCTCAGGCAGGATCCCTGCCCTTTAGGTGCCCCCTGCCTTATTGGCTTCAGTGGATTTTGAGAAATGAGTCTGTTAGAGTAGGTGGCTTTTAGAATCTTTCCTGTGAGTTCCGCACCTGGCAATGACCATGACCCCTCCTCCCTGGAGGCCCACCTCCCAGCTACACCTCCCTCCATACCCACCCCTCACCCTGCGCTGCAGGCTGCAGGTCCCAGGGGGAAGGGCTGAGCTTCAGGCTCCCATCCAGGGAAACCAGGATGACAGAATCCCCAGGCTCAGGGACTGTCCTCTAGGTGGGTCTTTAAGGTGGGAGGGTTTTGCCTGGAGGGGTTGATGGAGCAGTGACTGAGCCCTGGACACTGGGGTCAGGTGGCCCAACTTTGGATCCAGGCTCTGCCTCTGGCTGGCTTATGCCCTCGGGGCGGGAGCTGAGGCACATGCCAGAGGGGTAGAACCACAGAGGAGATGCTTTCCTGATGGGTGAGAGGTCTCCGGTGCCGCTCCTCCCAGGGTACCACAAAAGTGCCTCAGCCCAGAAGGCCAGGTCTAGGTCTGGGTCTCAGTAGCTGAGTCAGCCCCATCCTAGTGACCTTGGCATTCCTCTGTCCTCTAATCTACCCTGCAGTGCTGCGGCCCACCACCACTCAGTCACCTGGTGGTTGGGTGACCCCTGCCTCCAGGACCTCTGCCCACCTGCTGTTCTCCCTTCACCTGCTTTACTAACTTAAAATATAAGCCAGCACCAAGAAATGGTTTGTTGGAGAGACTCATCCCACAGGTGGAGGTCCTGCTCAGTCCAGAATGAGCAGAAAACGTGGGCTCCATTCTCACAACCCCTGGTCTGGGGCTGCCTCCGGCATCTTGGGATTGACCTTGACTGCCAGCAAGCTCTTGCTGGGTGCCTGGCACCTACAGGGGCTTGCATTGCACGTGGCCTGGCTTTTGTGACCACATAGCAGCCTGAGCGTGGAAGATTGTCATTGGGTTCACCTCCTAGCTAGGGAAATCGAGGCACAATGGTGTAAGCACCTTGTCTTAGATCACAGGTGGGTAGAGCCCAGATTGGAACCCAAGTCCTCTGGCCCCAGAGCCCAAGCTTTGAAGGAAGCTGATGCATCCTTGAGCCTCCCTGAGCCTCAGTTCCTTCATCTGTAAGATGGGGGCATGATTTGATGATGTCCCAATTATAAAAGGTCTGGCATGGTGCCTGGGATGTATGTTCCTTTCTCTTTCTGGTGTCTTTACTGCATGTCACCTACACAGGGGGCTTCCCAGATGGTACTAGTGGTAAAGAACCTGCCTGCCAATGCAGGAGACATAAGAAATGTGGCTTCTACCCCTGGGTTGAGAAGATCCCCTGGAGGAGGACATGGCAAACCGTTTCAGTATTCTTGCCTGGAGGAGTCCATGGACAGAGGAGCCTGGCAGGCTACAGTCCATAGGGTGGCAAAGAGTCAGACATGACTAAAGCGACTTAGCACACACCTGCACAGGACCCTACAAAGTCTGGCTCACTGGTTGGGCCAGAGGTGTGAGGGGCAAGCAGGCCCCACAGGATGCTCCGCCCCCTCCCTGCCACCCTCCCGCCGCTCAGGAGAGTCTGGCAGCTCCATCTCTGCCCACACCCTCAGCAGTGCCTCCTGAGTATGTGGGGTGGATGTGCTGCTCTGCAGATCTCCTCCCACTGGCCCCCATCCCCATCCTGCCCATGTGGTCCATGACCCTCTGCACCTGCATCCCTGCCCAGCCAAGTCTCCGGCCCCAGGAGTGGAGAACCCCTTGCATGAGCCCAGCCTTGGTGTTTGTTTGGCTCCAGCTGCCTTGAGAGTGGATGGGAAGAACCAAGTGCCGGGTGGGGGATGGGGAGAGATGAGGGGCAGGAGTCCTACAGCCACCTTTCCCATACCCCACTTCACACCCGTCCATTCGCCTCCTCTCCTGCTGCAAGTGGGGAAGGGTCCCTCCTCTCCCAGGGCAACCCCTCCTCTTGGATGCCAGGCCCCAGCTCCTCCTGCCTTTCAAGGAGCTTCATCTTACATCATCCCTCTCTTCTGGCCTATCCATCCCAGGAATTGATCTAGAAACCTCTAGCCAGGGCACTCCCCTCCTCTGTGTCACATCAAGGCCAAACTTTTCCGCATGGACCCACGTCCTCTCAAACCTGACTTTTGACCCTAGTTCCCCCACCCTCTCCATTAAGTCAGATGTCCTGCTGCAAGACTGCCAAGTCCAGTGGCTTCTTCTTTGTCCTCATCTTGCTACATGTCACTCCTCTGTGGCTCCTGTTTCCTTTTTCTAGCCTCCTCCGGGCAGGGTGGGCCCTGACCCTGGCCTTGGCATATAGGCACGGGTAGGTGAGCCCCCCAGGCTCAGCACCCCACAGCCTAGCCTCCTGCAGCCCCACAACCCCTCCTTGCTGTCTCCCAGGCACCAAAACGCAACAGGAACCACACAGATTTCTCCTTTGCCCCTCGACCCAGTCTGCCCTATCAATGTTCCCCACCCCCGGCCTCCGCCGCCACTTGTGCCAAGAGCCTGTGCCTTCCCTTGGCTCTCTTTGCCGCCTGCCCCACACTTGGCCCACCAGCCAGGCCCTGGTTTCTGCCTCCAGCCCCTGTCGTGCCTGTGCTCGTCTGCTTCCCCGGCTCCAGCTGGCACCTCGTTACCGGCCGCTGTCCTCGGTCCCCGGGGCCCCCTCGCTGGGCTCCCTCGTTTCCTGGTCCCCTCCAGCCAGTGCTCCTCCCTGTGAACAGAGGGAAGCTGTAAACTGAATCACAGCGCTCAGCCTTCAGAGGCTCCCCTCCAACCAGACGCTGCCCTCTAGTCCCCATCCGGTCACCCCAGATGGCCGATGCCACACGTTCACTTCCTTCTGGCCCCAGGACCTTGATGCCTGCCACTCCCTGCTCTCCACAGGGCACCTGGGGTTCTCCCGGCTGGCCTAACCTCACTTTTACTCTCTCATGTCTCAGAGTAGGGGGTCCTCAAACTCTGGGATCTAATGCCTGATGATCTGATGTAATGATAATAGAAATAAAGTGCACAATAAATGTAATGTGCTTGAATCATCCCAAAATCATCCCCTCTATCCGCCCTGGTCCGTGGAAAACCTGTCTTCCATGAAACCAGTCCCTGGTGCCGAACAGATTGGGGATCATTGGCTTACAGGGTCAGCTTCACCCCATCTATAGGCAGGACAACGGAGCCCCTGTGGCCAGAGAGAGCCTGTTCTTGTGTCCCTGTGGGGCTCCAGAGTCTGGGACAGCCAGGGCTCATTCCACCGGGCAGAGCCAGAGGGCTGTGTTGAGCTGGGTCAGCCTGTTTTCCTCATGGTCGCACTCTGCAGGGAAAATATCAGGACCACCCTCATTTGCTTTGGTTTGTCTCTGACCCTGCTGTCTCTGGCTGGGGGCTCTTGTCCTCTTACTCAAGCTCTCTGAGCCTCAGTTTCCTTGTCTGTAGGATGGGCTCATAACTACTCACATGCAGGACTGTAAGGGTTAAGCAAGTCAGTTTTGTAAAGTGCCTGACTCACGGTAGGCAGCAATAAATGATCATTTTCATTATGACTGCGGAGCCTTAGGTCTGAGGAAACCAAGGCTGAGAGCTGAAGTGACTTGCCCCAGGTCAGGCAGCTGCCCTCAGTTGTAGACTCCAGATTAGAATCTGGAAAGCAACAGAAATGAGAGCAGATTTTCCAGCTGGGGAGGGGCATGAAGAAAGCAGCCTGAGGTGGGCAGAGGTGAGGGGGAGATGGGCTGCAGGTCAGGGTTTGGAGAGCCTGCATGGGCCAAAGGGAAGGGGCAGATGGAGGGTGTGGGAGTGGGAAGGAGCCTGGTTTCTGCACCGCCTGAGGGTCAGGTAACTCTGACTGCTCGGCTGCGTGTCCTGGGGCTCTGCTGTTCCCTCCCCGCTCTCCTGCTCCCCGCTTGAAGCTGGGAGGTGCGGGGCTGCGCCTCGGGGCCCCAGGCTGCCTTCTGGCCCAGGCCCAGGGAATACGGCTCAGGGCTGTGCACTGGCCTCCAGGCCTCCCATTTCTCAGCCTTTCTGGGGTGTGTGTGTGTGTGTGTCCTGCCACGGGCTGCATGCAGCTACATCCCCACCAAGGGGCCCCAGGAGCCATCCATGTCTCAGGCAGTCCCGAGGTTTCCCACCAAGCTTGTCCCAGGGCTGACTTCTGCCCTAGGAAGACCTGTGGTTTACTGAGCTTCACCCAGGAGCTGGTTTGTAAACAGCATGGCCAGGCAGAGCTGGTGGCTGCCCTGCCCCATCCAGACACAACGCTGAATCCTCAAAGCACAAGGATGATGGGGCATGTACACCAGGAGGAAGGCTAGCATTTCAGAGCGGAGGCCAGGCCCAGGATCCCCGCTGACTTGGCAGCCCTGGGCATGGGGCGGCAAGGAGCTAGGGAGGGCAGATACCCTCAAGTCTCCACCAGTGGAGCCATCCTCTGCATGGATGTGTCCAGCCTTGAGCCGGAGCCTCCCTGAGAAGCCACTAGGGATGCATACGGACTTCGACGTCAAGGCTGGGAGAAGAAGGCACCCAAGGAGACATCTGTGGGAAGAACCTGCTGCCGGATATGTTCATATTTGCTACAGATGCTCACTGCGGGAAGCAGTCATTCATTCATTCCAGGAACTTTCACTAAGCACTGACTATATACCAGTGCATGCCCAGCTCCAGTGTCTCAGAAATAAAAAGCTGGAAGGAAAAAAGCTCATTTCTTGATCTTCCTGCTCTGCACAGAACACGAGCCTTCACTGCTGCTCCTCACTAGCCCCGGTGTCCTCATCCCCGTGCCTTGGCCCTGACTTTCCAGCCCGGAGGCCTTACCTCTGGGCAGCTTCCTTGCACACCGCACTGAGGATTAAGTGTCTTGTTCCATCCACATCCAGTCCCGAGGTCGGGGCCAGTCACAGGGAAGACCACTAGGGAAGGATGAGCTGATAAGGAAACAGGTTCAGAGAGGTTGTGTAAGTTGCCCAGGGAAACTGACAGGTAAGTGGCCGAGTCTGGGTTTATACCTGGCCTGGGAGATACTGAAGCCCCAGCAAACCAGAGCCCCACCCAGCTGACTCTCCATCTATTGCCTTGGCCTGTTTGGCCAAGAAGGCTGGCATGACTTTTGGGGGGCTATGCCCTGCAGCACCCCTGGGTTGACCCATCTCAGGACCCTGCAGGCTTCCCAGGGTGCNCAGGCCTCCCATTTCTCAGCCTTTCTGGGGTGTGTGTGTGTGTGTGTCCTGCCACGGGCTGCATGCAGCTACATCCCCACCAAGGGGCCCCAGGAGCCATCCATGTCTCAGGCAGTCCCGAGGTTTCCCACCAAGCTTGTCCCAGGGCTGACTTCTGCCCTAGGAAGACCTGTGGTTTACTGAGCTTCACCCAGGAGCTGGTTTGTAAACAGCATGGCCAGGCAGAGCTGGTGGCTGCCCTGCCCCATCCAGACACAACGCTGAATCCTCAAAGCACAAGGATGATGGGGCATGTACACCAGGAGGAAGGCTAGCATTTCAGAGCGGAGGCCAGGCCCAGGATCCCCGCTGACTTGGCAGCCCTGGGCATGGGGCGGCAAGGAGCTAGGGAGGGCAGGTACCCTCAAGTCTCCACCAGTGGAGCCATCCTCTGCATGGATGTGTCCAGCCTTGAGCCGGAGCCTCCCTGAGAAGCCACTAGGGATGCATACGGACTTCGACGTCAAGGCTGGGAGAAGAAGGCACCCAAGGAGACATCTGTGGGAAGAACCTGCTGCCGGATATGTTCATATTTGCTACAGATGCTCACTGCGGGAAGCAGTCATTCATTCATTCCAGGAACTTTCACTAAGCACTGACTATATACCAGTGCATGCCCAGCTCCAGTGTCTCAGAAATAAAAAGCTGGAAGGAAAAAAGCTCATTTCTTGATCTTCCTGCTCTGCACAGAACACGAGCCTTCACTGCTGCTCCTCACTAGCCCCGGTGTCCTCATCCCCGTGCCTTGGCCCTGACTTTCCAGCCCGGAGGCCTTACCTCTGGGCAGCTTCCTTGCACACCGCACTGAGGATTAAGTGTCTTGTTCCATCCACATCCAGTCCCGAGGTCGGGGCCAGTCACAGGGAAGACCACTAGGGAAGGATGAGCTGATAAGGAAACAGGTTCAGAGAGGTTGTGTAAGTTGCCCAGGGAAACTGACAGGTAAGTGGCCGAGTCTGGGTTTATACCTGGCCTGGGAGATACTGAAGCCCCAGCAAACCAGAGCCCCACCCAGCTGACTCTCCATCTATTGCCTTGGCCTGTTTGGCCAAGAAGGCTGGCATGACTTTTGGGGGGCTATGCCCTGCAGCACCCCTGGGTTGACCCATCTCAGGACCCTGCAGGCTTCCCAGGGTGCACTGACCCCTGGGTGTGGGTCTCTCCTGTCTGGGTGCCAGGAGCACCCTCCATTGCTCACTCAGGGAGAGCCACTCCTTCTGCCTTCTCGTCGCACCCTGGTTTGCTCCCGTGGCTGGCAGCTGGGTTTAACGGTAATGTTTGTTTTGAACTTGACTGTGTTTGTTAGAGGAAAACGCTTCAAGGAGAAGGGCAGGTGAGGCAGCGAGGCGGGGAGAGGGGTAGCCCGCCCAGCCCCACCTGCTTGATCAGCAGCCCCTGCAGGGCTCTCTCTTCCTGGTGAGCCCCCCACACCCCCACCCCGCCATGCACAGATCCTCGGCTGCAGGCATGGGAACAGGTGTCAGAAGCACCTGGCAGGTAAACAAACCCAGGAGACAGGGAAGACTATTGGGGTATCAGCCAGTTTCACTCTTGACTTCCTGGGCAGTCTTAGAGGTGAATCTCTTCCTCTCTAGCCCTCAGCCTTAAACATTAAAACACATGTCAAGTGCTTGTCATTGAGGTTGACCAATAGGTCCTTTTTGCCTAGGACGATCTCAGGTTTAGTCCTGAAAGTCCTGCATGCCCCCCACCCCAGCGCCCCCAGAGAAACTCCTCATTCCTGGGCAAACCAGGACAGCCGAGTGCGTTACAAGTCTTCTGTGTATTATCCCCTAGGGCCTCAGGGTGCCATCAGGTGGATGAAGTCATGACTTCACAGGTGTGGAAGGCAAGGTGGGCAGAATTTCAGGTTTAGAGGGCAAGACATCCTGGTGCTGCTGCCCTAAGACGAAGTGCTTGACAAGCCAGGCCAGGTGCTGTGCTGGTCCCGTCCTGGGGCCACCTGTGGCAGAAGCAGGGACCCGGGAATGAGAGCTGACCCCCAGCCGGCTATGGAGGTAGACTCTGGGACGCACCTCCAGCACCTAGGGCCTGGCCAGGACAGCAAGTCCCTGAGAATGACAGACAGCTTCCATTCTGGTTGTGGGAGGCAGGGGTGGGGGTTCCGAGAAGGGCACTTGAACTGAGATCCAGAGGATGAGCAGGGAGCTGCCGGAATTATGGGGGACTCTGCACATGGACTCCTGCTGTTACTATGACTATTACTGGTAATATGGATTGAATGGAGCTTTGAAAGTCTGAGGCCTTGGAGCCCCGTGGTTCTCAAACCTACACGAGCGTCGACATCACCCGGATGGCTCCCCACCCCCACTGCACAAGGATCTGCTTTTGTGAAAGTCCCCAAGCAGGTGATGCTGCTGACCTGGGGTCTACACTTTGAGAATCACAGTGCACGGTGCAGAGCTTGAAGTTTAAAGAATTCACACACAGCCCCGTTGGCAGGAGGAGTAAAACATGGGCTCTAGGACTCAGAGGGATGGCTTTGGGGAGCTCCCTGTGGGCCCCGAAGCAGGAGGACACAATTAAGTCCATCCGAATCCCTAATTGCTGTGCTCTAATAATTGTGTGTTAATTGTTGAGGGTTATCTCTCTGGAATGTAATTGTCCCCAGGCCCCAGTTGTTGGCTGGAGTGATGCCAGGCGCCTCTTCTGGAGTGGAAGTCACTCGGGCAGAATCCTGGGTTGGGAGAGTCCCAACCAGGTCTCTCCCACCCTGCTTCCCAAGCCAGGCACACGAGTCAACAATTCAATGTAGCTTCTCCTCCAAGAAGAGCCTGCCTCAGCTAGCTGCTCCTCCAGGACTCACTGAAGCCTCCAGTCAACTGGGAGTTGTGTGCCATCTCCAGGGACAGTCCCCAAGGCTCAGAGAGGCCAAGTGATTTACCTGAGGACACAGCTAAGAAGCGACCAGCGTAGTTCCAACCCCAGCTCCCACAGGGAGCTCCCCAAAGCCATCCCCTCTAGTCCTAGAGCACACGTTTTACTCCTCCTGCCAACAGGGCTGTGTGTGAATTCTTTAAACTTCAAGCTCTGCACAGTGCACTGTGATTCTCAAAGTGTAGACCCCAGGTCAGCAGCATCACCTACCTGGGGACTTTCACAAAAGCAGATCCTTGTGCAGTGGGGGTGGGGAGCCATCCGGGTGATGTCGACGCTCGTGTAGGTTTGAGAACCACGGGGCTCCAAGGCCTCAGACTTTCAAAGCTCCATTCAATCC
>SJYV01051493.1:567724-579477 GCA_006410875.1 Neotragus pygmaeus | reverse complement strand
AGTTGGACTGTGAAGAAACCTGAACACCGAAGAATTGATGCTTTTCAACTGTTGAAGACTCTTGAGATTCCCTTGGACTGCAAGGAGATCCAACTAGTCCATCCCAAAGGAGATCAATCCAACAGCCAGGAATCTTCCAGGCATGAAACAACCTCTCGACTTCTGCCTCCTCATCCAAAAAATGAGCATTATCGTTGGATCTGGAATGTAGGCGAGCCTTGTGCAATGCCAGCCTCTGTCATGCCCTCGGCCTGAGGGGTCAGGAAGGCGGTCCCCTGGGACTTTCCAGGGCTGTCTCTAGAAATGGTGCTGGGTTCCCAAAGCGCTTCCTTCACCAAGTCCTTCACCAGCCCTGACTGGAAGATGACAAGATACCCTGTAGAGACGACTCTCGCCTTGAAGACACAACAGAGGGCCCAGGAAGCCTGGGCTGAGGTGAGGCTTGAGGAAGCCACACTGACCTCACCATGTCTGCTGACCGATAAGCTGGGCGAGGCTCAGCAAGAATGTCTCTGCCTGCCCCGCACACCCCACGGAGCAGCTGGCCTTGGAGCAGGGCAGTGGGAGGGACCCTCAGATAGGAACGTGGATCTGCACCTCTCCTTCTCCCGGGGCCTTGGGGTGGGGCGGAGCTGGGGGCCCTCCACTGACCTGCGTTCCAGTCCAGGCTGCCGCCTCCCCGTTGTGGACTGCATCGGCTCTCTGCCCGGGGGTTTTTCATGTGTAAAGTGGGGATGGGCCTGGAGGACCACTGCCCCGCAGGATGCCCTGCAGGAACGGACACTCAGCCACAGCAGGGTTGCAGGGGCTGGACCAGCGGGACTCATTCTCAGACTCTGACCCTGCCCTGGGCCGTCGGCCGTCCCACAGCCAGCCACTCTAGGGCACTGTTTTGAGGTGGCCAGCCCGTTTATACTCCTGTAGGCTTCCTTGATGTCTGGGTTCCGCCATCTGTCCACCCTGGGGGTCTGGGGCTTGTTCCCTGGGGGTTGCCAGGCCTCCCGAGGGGGAGTCTGGACTTGCAGGTCTCCCCACTCCTAGTCCTGGGGAAAGACTGGGGCCAGGAGGGCTCAGACCAGGGGAGGAGGCCACACGGTCAAGGCCTCAGCCTCCTAGGTCTCCACTAAACNTGGGGGTCTGGGGCTTGTTCCCTGGGGGTTGCCAGGCCTCCCGAGGGGGAGTCTGGACTTGCAGGTCTCCCCACTCCTAGTCCTGGGGAAAGACTGGGGCCAGGAGGGCTCAGACCAGGGGAGGAGGCCACACGGTCAAGGCCTCAGCCTCCTAGGTCTCCACTAAACTGTGTGCAGGGGGTTGTGGTCCCTGGGCCTGGCCATGGAAGGAGTGTCTGGTTGGACCCCAGCAGACCCATCTTCTCACCTGGGGACTAGCCCTGCCAATGGTGGGGGGTCAGCAAACCTGACTTGGTACTTTGGGGTTTGGGGCCGTGTGGCGAGGGTGTGACCTTCTGCAGGGGGACGAGGCTTAGAACCTGGCGCGGGGGCAGTAAGTGCAGGTTTTGGAAGGAGGCCTGAACCACGGTTCCCCAAGGAAGACCCCCTCTCCCCGCCCAAATCGTTTTGCCAAGTCCTCAGGGCAAGGAACTACTCAGATTCGTGAAGCATTTCCGGCTCTGGGTTGGGGCTTCCAGAGCCACTGGAAAATGTCAACTGGGAACCGCAGATGCTCGATCTGGGAGGAGCGGCTGGGCTGGGCTGGGGGCGGTGGGGGAAGAGAGTGAAGTCCTGGCGGAGAGAATGCAAATTGATGTCATGAATTATGCATCAGCCCGAGCTTCTCACACATTGGGGCTGAATGAAATCATGTTTGCCTGGAGAAGGGGGAGGGGAAGATAGGACAAAGATGAGCAGGGCCTGGCCCTGAGTAGTTGTCTTGCTAGGTTTCAGGAAGACCCTTGAAAAGGTGCCTGACCCAGGGTTGGGAGCATCTCCCTGATGTCTGTGTTTTCACTGTGTGACCTCAGGCCAATGTCTTAACCTTTCTGATCAGTGCATGGACATAATCTGGTTGAGAACCTCTGCTCTGTCTCACTGTGATTGTGAGACCCAGTTCATTTGTAAACACAATTGAGAGTGATCTAGGGGAGAATTGTTATTATTTTACAAAAGTAAAAATGATGATCACGATGTGATTATTATTTATTTATTAGTATTTATCGATGGATGCAGAGCTAAAAAAAAGCTTTGCACTTATTTTTCACATGATCCTCACAACCATCTTTGTACCCAGGGGCTATTATTCTCCACATTTTACAAATGAGAGGCATTGGACTCAGAGAAGTGAAGTCATTGCCTAAGGTCACACAGCTGGGTAAGGGGCAGGGCCAGCACTGGATTCCGTCCTTCTGGCTGCCAGGTTGCTGTGTCGTGGTCCAGGGCAAGAGAGTGCTTTCCTGGCCTGCATCAGGTCAGTCTGGCTTCAGAGAAGTGGCCTCTCTTCTCCTGAGTGGTGAGAATCGGGTGGCTGGCTGGGTTGTTGGGGTTGATCAGTGTTGTTCCCAGAATGCCTATGATGATGCTAAGCCTAGAAAAACTGCTGTTAGCACTCCCTGAAATGTGTGATGATTTCAACTAAACAGAAAAGAAACCAATGTTCATTGAGCAACTATATATTCTGGGCCCTGTTTCAGGTGCTCCACAAGGGCTAATAGACCACTATACTCTGGAGGGGGGCAGTGGTGGAGTGTGTGACCCCTCTGTAAGATGCAAAAGTTGTTTTCTTCCTCTCCACTTCTTCTAAATCAAACTCATATTGTGGAGATTCTCTGCAGAAGAGACAGCTCTGCTCTGTTATCAAGTCGAGGTCCTGGACATAATAAAATAAAATAGGGCTTCCCTGATAGCTCATTTGGTAAAGAATCTGCCTGCAAGGCAGGAGACCCTGATTCAGTTCCTGGGTTGGGAAGATCCACTGGAGAAGGGACAGGCTACCCATTCCAGTATTCTTGGGCTCCCCTTGTGGCTCAGCTGGTAAAGAACCTGCCTGCAATGCAGAAGATGTAGGTTCATCCCTGGATTGGGAAGATCCCCTGGAGAAAGGAAAGGCTACCTAGCCACTCCCGTATTTTGAGCTGGAGAATTCCATGGACTGTATTAGTCCATGGGGTTGCAAAGAATCGGACATGACTGAGCGACTTTCACAGAGGTGGAGGTAAGGAGAAGTACTGTTTCATTCCCAGATTGCAACTGGACGAAGCATTTGAACTTTGTAACCAAAACAGTGATGGTCAAATTAGTGGAAAACACTGGCTGGATGATATTTAAGTAACTGTATTCATGGGAAAACATACTGTATTTCTGGTTTGTTTCAAAATATTTTGGGAGATCTGAGTGGTCACTTACTGCATCCAAAGCACATCAGCCAGCTGTTCCATCCACCCACCCATCCACACACCCATTCACTTTTTCACCCATCTACCAGCTCATTCACTCTATCCATCCATCCGTCTGTNCGGACACAACTGAGTGACTTCACTTTGACTTTTCACTTTCATGCATTGGAGAAGGAAATGGCAAACCACTCCAGTGTTCTTGCCTGGAGAATCCCAGGGACGGGGGAGCCTGGTGGGCTGCCGTCTATGGGGTCGCACAGGGTCAGACACGACTGAAGCGACTTAGCAGACAGTCCTTAGGCCTTTAGGTAAAATGCCACAAAGGAGAGAGGCTTAACTCCTCCCTTCCCCTCTACCCCTCTTCCCTTTGCCGATGCTGCTAGTTTCACACTCAGTACTCATTCTCTATATCTTCTTTTCTGATGGAAACCTGATTGGTTCCGGGTGGCCAAGTTCCCAGCTCAAGGAGCACATCTCCTGTCCCCCTGTATAGCTAGTGTTGACTAAGAAGACATGAAAAGATTTGCTGGGGCCACTCAGCTGGAAGGCACGCTCTTTAGCATACTGCCTCTTCTGTCTACCCCAGTTCTGCTTCTTGCCTGGAATAAAGATTGATGGCTGAACTCCAACAGCCGTCTTGGAACACGAGGCAATCTTAAAGGTGGAAGCTGCATTGAGATGGCAGAGCAGATACTGGGAGAAGTCAAGAATCCCTGAAGATTTTGAGGAGCTGCCCTGACTTCTGGATAGCCAGCTCAGGACTTCTTTCGATGATAGCAAGACAAACGTCTATCTTGTTTAAGTCATCCCTATGTGCTTTCTGTTTGTGTAGAATGATTATGAAAATGGCTGTCTTATCCACTCCTTTCCACAATGCGATGCATCCTTCCAGTTCCTGCCTCAGAGGTGGAGCTGCTGGCTTCCTAACCTTTGGAGTCTGAGTAGAGCTTGTGGCTTGCTTCGGTCAACAGTATGTGACAGGGGGACCGTGAAACAGTTGTGAGTTTAGGTCTTGAGGCCTTATAAGCTTTTGCTCACCTTCTTGAAACCCTGCCTAGCTGGTTTTCTGGGGGACGAGAGACACCTGGCTCTGTCACTATCATTTTCCTAGCTGACCACCACCAGTCCTCAGATGACCCATCGCTGATACCTAACCACCTGGCCAGGACCAGCCTACAACCTGCAAAGACCAGAGGATCTCCCCACTAAGTCCAACCCACATTACTGACCTGCGTGACCTTGGGCTAAATAAGCGGTTGTTATTTTAAGCCTCTGCGTTTTGGGGTGATTTGTTATACATCATTAGTTAAATGGTGCAGTCATACCCACCATCTTTAACCATCAAGGATACAGAGAGATGTCCAAAAGGCAGATTTGCCGCCTTTCTGTCGCCTCTAAGCCTCCAGGCTACATCTCCCCCTGCTCCATTTCTCCTTTCCTTCTCGTCCTTATCGGTCCTTCTCTGCCTTTCATCTACTCATAGCATCACAGAATCTCAGTGCTGAGATGCCCCATCTCATTTAGTTTGAGTTTATGTTTGCCTAAAGAGGGAACGTCCCTAGCACATGTGATCACACCCTTTTGCACGTCTTCTACACCTGGGTACCTATTGCAGGGCCAGGAACCTGGGGGAAGAGTTGGAAAGAGGTCTGCTCACCTGAGAACCTCCCACCACCTGTGAGCTGGAAGGCACATGACCAGTAGATCTGGCAAGATCCACTAGGATTGGGAAGATGAGCAGAGAAGCTGGAGGTGGGCGATAGGGAGGGGTGGGGACTGTGGTCAGCTGTGCTGGCTTCTCCATCGTGGATGGCTATTATGCACCTAGAGCAGGTAAATGCCTTGGAGGACTGGGAGATTCTCAACAGTCACCTAATTCTGAAATGTCAGCAACTAGGATGACTTTTTAAACGTTATTGGTGGACCACAGTATATCAGCCAAAGCAAAGCTACCTAAGCCTTTAGGTCCTAAGTGCGTGACTCTGATCCACCATCTGATCAGCCTCAACCTCCCCAAAAGTACAAGCACCCCAGCCCCAGTGGCTCAATGGCCCTGACGGCTGACTTCAGTCCCCAAGCCCAGGATCCTGGGCTGAAAGGACTATAGACCCTCGGGGGGCCCACCCACAGGCCTGGCACTTCTCTGTGACCTGCCTTGGTTAGAGCAGTCCTTGTGAAGAGGTGTCCCTGGCCATCCACTGCCTCCGTGTTGTCCTTCCTGCTTTCCTTTTGGGATGTGACCTAGACTACAGAGCGTCTGATGTCTCCCTTCAGAGCCCATATGAACCTCCCCAAACCCAGAGCGCCCAAAGTTGTGAAGTCAGATAGACCTGGGTCAGCTCAGGATGTTGTGTAACCATGGGGATTGAAATGCAGTTAGGGTGGTGGCGAGCTAGTGGGACCCTTGAGCATTTGCTGAGTGGATGGCAGCTGTCTGGAGAGGTTCAGAAGTTGGGTGTGGGGTGCCTGTCTGGTCACTTGTCCCAGTCCATGGGCATCTCCTGGGTTTGTTCATCAGAACCCTCTCCTACATCCCAGCCTGCAGACCCTTGCATCTTCTTGGAGTCAACCCCACCACGGGTACCTGTGTGTGTGTGTATCTGTGTATGTGTCTCTGTGTGTGTGTGTGTATGTGTGTATATGTCTGTATGTGTGTATATGTCTGTATGTGTCTGTGTCTCTGTGTGTGTGTATGTCTCTGCGTGTGTCTACGTGTGTGTGTCTGTGTATTTATCTGTGTGTGTCTCTGTGTGTGTATATGTGTGCATATGTCTGTGTGTGTATCCATGTTTGTGTCTGTGCCTCTGTGCGTGTATGTATTTATATTTCTGTGTCTGTGTGTATGACTATCTCTGTGTGTGTCTGTGTGTTATCTGTGTATGTGTCTATGTGTATGTGTGTGTGTGTCTGTATATGTGTGTGTGTGTCTGTGTGTCTTGTGTGTGTGCCTGTGTGCCTGAATATGTGTGTGTGCGCATCTGGCAACAACACAGCTCTGTCCATCTTTAGGTCTTCCTGCTTTAGACAGCTTCAGGACTGCCACAGCTGAACTAAAAATCTAGAAACTGTATTCAGGGTGGCCACCACTGTCCCAGAGTGAGGCTCCTTTCTCTCTCCTTTGGGCTCCCTCGCGGCCTTCTGAAGCCTCTGTTTCACCGAGGCCTGGTCTCCGGTTTGATGGGAAGCCCCAAGTCAGCTGGGCTGACGTGCTGGTGCGGCCACTTCTCACCTGGGGCCTGAGTGCCTCCCCCCACCTTCCTGAGTCTGAGTTTTCTTACCGCAACCACAAGGGTGGTGAAAAATGAAGAATCACTGCCCATCTTGCAGGGAGTTGGGAGGATATAAGGGAAGGTGTATGGAAATCACTGTGGGGTCCCTGTTGGGGTCCCCCCATCCTGATCTCAGCAGGGGCTTGGGAAGCCCCTGACAGGCAGGCTGAGGAGGGAGGGATGCTTCTGGGGGACAGGCCTCTTCCGGAAGCCTTCAAACCATCCTCCAGAGCCAGCTGCCTGTGCAGAAGGCTGCCATGGATGCTGAGCCAAGAGCGGGGGGCTCTGAGCGAGCTCCAGAGACTCAGAAGATGCNGTGTGTGTGTGT
This sequence comes from Neotragus pygmaeus, assembly GCA_006410875.1. Classification (NCBI taxonomy): domain Eukaryota; kingdom Metazoa; phylum Chordata; class Mammalia; order Artiodactyla; family Bovidae; genus Neotragus; species Neotragus pygmaeus. The sequence continues at coordinate 572,531 of SJYV01051493.1, read as the reverse complement.
GTGTGTGTGTGAGTAGATGGGCACGCCCGAGAATGAGGACTGATTGTTAAGTGACTTGCCTGAGTTCATCCTGCGGCCGGTGCTGGTGCTAACAAACCTGACTCCAAGGGATCCACTGGAACGCAAGGCAGCTCCCCTTTCCTATGCTTCATTCTAGCATCTCTGGGGCACCCATGAGAGAACAGGGCTCACTGTCCAGCGAGGCTATGGACCATCCTATCCAGCTGCTTTTTCTCTCCCAGCGAGTCAGCGATGGGCGGGCGCGGGTTGTCTTGGAGGCCAGAAGCTCTGAAGCTGCTTTCAGCTCTGACACTGGCCTTGTGATGACTTCAGCCTCAGTTTCCCCACCTGTCAAATGGGGATGGTGGTCCAGGCTGCTTACCTGGCAGGGCAATTGTGAGAGACAGGTTGGTCCCGCCCAGGGAGATGCCCACAAAAGATGCTCCTGGGATGTAGAGATGGAAGAAATCCTGCCCCCACCCCCATCTCTGCCCTGGCTGGGTCAGGGGAAGTGGAGGTGACCTTGGGAATAACCTCCTCTCCTGGTCCTGAGGCAGGCTGAAAGCTGACCCTGCAGCCATAGATGAGGCCTCGGCCGTGCAAGTACTCTGCTGAACCTGTATTGGCAGGCTGGAAGCTGTCCCAGGTGACCTGAGGGGAGGGCCAGGGGCTGTGTGTGGGCTTCCCACTGGGCAAGGCTTCCCCTTGCCCCAGAGGGTTATGGCAGAAAAGGGTGCACTAAACACTGCCTGGGTCTGTGGACATAACTCATACAGAAACCTGGACAGCACTTTCACTGATTTACTCTTCAGACATGCCTTGGCCTCAAGAAGGATGTGAGGAAGGTTATCTGAACGGGAACTCACCCATTGCTGGGCAACTCAACAAGTCCTCACTGAGCTCTCTCTCCTGGGTCCCCAGGTTTGGAGGGACACGATATTTACTACTTCATCTGGGGACAGAGTCGTCACCTGTGAGTTTATTTCTGCCACAAAGGCAGCAGTGATCGCCAACCCTGCTGAGGTGGTCACACTCCCTGGAGCCCCTGGGGGCCTCTTTCCTGTGTACACCCCACTCTCTGTGGCTGCTGCTGGCAGAGAGCTCGTGGGGAGACTCCTCTGTGGATCCTTAGGGTCCACACGGGCCAGTTCCCAGTTCACAGCCTGGCTTAAGCTGGCAAGTGGCAAGGGGTAGGGACAGTGTGTCACGTGGGTGGTGGACTCAAGGACAGGTGCGAGGGTGCAGGGAGGCTCAACCAGCTTCACTGAAGCTGACTGCCAGGCACGAGAGCTGTTCGTAACTAACTCAAGTGTGAAGGACTTACTATGTCCTTCAGCGCAGTTGGCTTGCAGCACACAGCGCAAAACTGAATTTGACAAGAACCTGGGATGCGGGCATATGACACACCCTGAGTTCCAGGTGTACCAACATCTCAGATGGTGGGATGTTCCCAAAAAGCAAGAGGACCCACCTTCCCCAAGACTTTCCAAGAGGAAAAGCAAGCCAGGGTGGAGAAAAATCCACATGTAAAATCATGTCCTTGCTCTGTTCCCTCCTGCCTGAGTGATTTTGGACAAGCCGCCTAACCTCTCTGAGCCTTGGTTTCCCATCTGTAAAGCAGGGGCCAGAGAAGTGCCCACCCCTTAGTTTGCTGTGAAGTTGAAATGAGATGATACAGGAAAAGCAGTCAGACTGTACCCAGTGTGCTGCTGCTGCTGCTGCTGCTGCAGCTAAGTCGCTTCAGTCGTGTCTGACTCTGTGCGATCCCATAGACAGCAGCCCGCCAGGCTTGCCCATCCCTGGGATTCTCCAGGCAAGAACACTGGAGTGGGTTGCCATTGCCTTCTCCAATGCATGAAAGTGAAAAGTGAAAGTGAAGTCACTCAATCCTGTCCGACTCTTCGCGACCCCATGGACTACCAGGGTCCTCTGTCCATGGGATTTTCCAGGCAAGAGTACTGGAGTGGGGTGCCATTGCCTTCTCCGACCCAGTGTGCTGTCAGTGAAAATTAGCAGTTTCTATCACTCATTCATTCGCTCCGTGAATATAAAGCCCTGACGATGTGGTAGCCCCTGGGAAGTAGCTGAAAATAAGCTCCTCCACCCCATGAGGACTACAGATGCCACCACGAGATACGGACTGCACAGCTGCTCTGAGTATTGATAATGATGAGACTCCTGAGAGACTGGATGGGAAGCAGGCCTCCTTCTCCCTGGGTGCCTCCCAGCAGCTGGCTGAGAGACAGACTCCACATGGGAGGCAGGAGGCAGAAGCTTGTCTGTTGGGGCCACAGGTCCCCGGAAAGCAGAGTAAATCAATATGGCCAGGGAGGGCGTGGGTGCAGGCTGTGGGGGCGTTTGGGTTGTGAGAACAGAGATGTAGCCAGTTGGGGAAAAGGGGGTGATTGTGCTGACATGCAGCTGGGCTGCTGATGGGAGGCCATGTTCACACCCCAATATTTTTCCTCTGGGTCTGGGGCCACCATTCTGGAGATGTCTTTCTCTTTCTTTACAATGCTCCCACCTCCTCCCTCTACGTATGGGGACTCTGGATGGCAACTCAAGGCCTTTTCCTCCGGCTGCTGCCAGCCCAGCCCTTGGAGTGGATCTGTCCAGCCCTTCTTCCAGGGGCTCTCGGACTCTGCCATCTGCGGGCTGCTGTCCTTCCCACTGGATTGCAGCAGGGCCCCCTCCTGCCAAGCATGAACCCCACCCCCCAACAGCTCCTCACCTCCCCTGCCCCGCAGGCCAGCTCCCGGAGGTAAGTCCAGGAGAGAACCGCCCATGGTCTAACTTCAACTCATTAAATCCTCCCAACCTCCCAGCATCTTCCCCACCCTGGGACCAGGGCACAGTGAAATGCCCTTCTCCTCCTTACTCAGTGATGGTGGCCTGCTGTGGGTACACAGAGCCCCTGGACACCGCCCTGGCCCTGCCTGAGGGAGCTTGGGCTCTCCCAAGAGGCTCAGAGGCCCTGAATGATGACCCAAGTTTTGAGCCGAGCTGGACTCTGTGACCTGGGAGGTGGGGTCAGCCTGGGGCCCCGGCAGCACAGTCCACCCGGCCCTAGGGGTGGGAGCCGAGCCAGCCCCTCCCGGAGTCCCTGCTCTCCCAGGCTGGGTCTAGGAGCGAGATCTGGGAAGCAGTGTTTGGCCTGGTGTTTTTGAAAAGGAAACAATGGGATGCCTGAGGGAGGGCTCACCACAGTGCCAGCCAGGGAACGAACCCTGGGAGCTCTTGGCTTTCGTGCTCGGCTTTCACGTCCCCGACTAGGCAATCTTTCTCGCCCCCGCCCTTAGGTGAGGTCACATCTCCCCAGAGGCCTTGCCACTCGTCCTCACTGCCAGCCACATCCTGGATCAAAGGATCCTCCAGGAGAAGTGCAACTGAACTTGCTTCTCCAGCCCCAGCTGGCAGCGCCCCTCAGAGCTGAGCGTTCCCAGCTGTGCGTCCTGCTGGGCGGGCGGTTTAGGTGGTAACTGAAAGAGCCACCGACAGTTCAGGGGAACTTGTGGAAAGGCTTCGCACCAAAGGATGACACAGGGTTATCATTTGGGGGCCATATCATGAGTCTTCTGAATGTTACTGTGATGACCTGGCAGTGGAGGTTTTACTCCAAGTTTCTCTAAATGACCAACATGACAAGCCAGTCAGGGTGACATGCATTCTTTCACTCACTGGAAAATATTTGTTGCCTACTTAGCACATGTCAGGCTCTGCGCAGGGCCCCGGAGGCCGCAGCCCCGAGGCTGGGGACAAACCCTCCCCCTCTGCTGTGGTCAGATGACAGTGTCAGACGCAGGTGGGCAGGTCTGTAGGACTTGCTGACCATCCCCATAGAAAACAGGACAAGAGGACAGAGGTCCCTACCTGCCTGCTGTGTCCGGGGAAGTGTCACACCTGGACACTGCAGGCCAAGGAGGAAGGGATTTGGCCAGGAGTTAGCAGTGGGGGTCAACAAAGGGGTGAGGTCATCAGAGGTGTGTGTGCAGCAAGCCTGACCCTTCCAGGTCTGTGTGGGGAGGGAGAAGACTCAGGGGAAGAGAAAGAAAGTCGAATGGCGGGGCCAGTTCAAATGTCCTTCCTTTAGTCGGCCTCCATCACCTACTGGATGGGGAGAGGTGGCAGGGGCTCAGCAGGCCCACAGATGGAGCTGGTTTTTTCTCCACAAGTGGACTTTCCAGTTAACATATAAACACTACTGTATATAAAATAGATAATAGACAGGAAAGTGAAAGTGTTGGTTGCTCAGTTGTGTCTGACTCTGCCACCCCGTGGACTTAGCTGGCCAGGCTCCTCTGTCCATGGAATTCTCTAGACAAGAATACTAGAGTGGGTAACCTTTCCCTTCTCCAGGGGATCTTCCCCACCAGGGATCGAACTGGGTCTCCCACGTTGTAGGCAGATTCTTTACCATCTGGGCCACCAGGGAAGTCTACTCAATATTCTTTAATAACCTATATGTGAACAGAACAGGAAAAAAGGATGCATATATGTATACACATAACTGCGTTGCTGTGCTGTACACGTGAAACCAACATAACATTGTACATCAACTGGATGCAAATACAATTTTTAAAATAAAGTGAAAATAAAGAGTGAAAACTAAACAAAACACAAATGAGCTTCCCATCCTGTCTACCTAAATACAAATAGGGCAAAAATGCACTGAGTTCTTCATTTATGGATAAATGGATAGTCGTTCCTCATCTGTGCATTGAGCCTGGGTGCCAGGCACTGGGGATCCGGCAGGGAAGGTGAACAGAGGCCCTGCCCTCCTGAAATTCACATTTTGATGTGTGGGAGG